>VXAX01004346.1:88503-158909 GCA_013399835.1 Leptocoma aspasia
CGCCGGCCGGCATGAGGGGCTGCGGGCTGCAGCCGCCGAGCCCGGCCCCGGCCCCCCGGAGGGGCTGCGGGCTGCAGCCCCCCTGCCCGGCCCCGGCGCTGCTCTGCGGGTTCCTGGCAGCCGTGGCGGCGGTGGCCGAGGGCGGCCGAGCGCTCCCGCAGCTCAGCGACGACATCCCGTTCAGGGTGAACTGGCCCGGCACCGAGCTCAGCCTGGTCGGTACCGCGCCGGGCCGGAGGGTCGCACGGCCGCTCCGCCCGGAGAGGGGCTCTGAAGTTCCTCGCCACACAGGGGGGCTTGGGTGGGGCTGGTCCACCGCCGGAGGGACTCTGGCAGGTGGGAGAGAATCCCGGGGGATTCTGTGCCGAAAGCGGTATGGGCAGAGGCGGAGGTGAAGGGGGATGGCTGGGGGCTGTAATAAAGGTCTGAAATGGCTGAACAGGAAAAGGTCTGAAATGAGTGAGGGGAGCATGGAGGGGGATCGGAGAGAATCGGGCATCTGGAGGGGATCAGGGATGTGGCTGAAAGTAGAAGGTCCAGAGCGAAGGCAGCAGCAAGCAACTCCCAGCCAGCTTGACCACGGAACCCCAGTCCTGTGGTATAATTAAATCCCAGGAAATACTTTACAGCACCACTCAGAAATTCAGGGGTATTTCTGATGAGTAGCATTAAAAAGCCCCTGCCTGGCTGATCCATGGGTTGGTTGTTTTCTTGTTTTCTCAGCCGACCACTGGTGTCTTGTACAAGGAGGACAATTATATCATCATGACTACTGTGGATAAAGAGAAGTACAAGTGTCTCCTGCCATTGATAGCGAGTGGCAGCGAGGTGAGTTCAGGCGAGTTATTCTGTAAATGTAAACTGTAGTTGAGTCTTTACGTTGTCAATTTTAATGTCATGAAATATCCTTTTGTTGCAGGAAGAAGAAAAGGACTATAAAGGTCCTACTCCAGGGGAACTGCTGGATCCTCTCTTTAAGCAAAGCAGCTGTTCCTATAGAGTATGTTACTTTTGTTGTCGTCATTAAATGCCAGTTAAAAGGTTGCAGGCCAGTCCATGTTAAGGTTTTAGTGTAGTAAATTAGATACTAATACAGTCTGAAAGAAGGTCTTTACAACTTTATGCCTTAATATTGCTGACAAAATTCTTTGTGATTAAAGATGTCAGAATTCAGATAAATGGTAGCAGTTAAAAATACAGATTTCTTTTTATTTAATTTTTTTCCTTTATCTTTGTGAAAATCAAGGAAGTCTTCTCTGGTGTGTTTGTTTGAGCAACACTGAGACCACCCACTGTGCTCTTATTTTTGAGGGTGCTCCAGCATTTTGCTGGAAAAGCCAACATATGGCTGGTTTTGGGGTTTGCAAATACATCTAAATATAATTTTTAAAATGTATTTTATTTCTAAGATTGAATCGTACTGGACTTACGAGGTCTGCCATGGGAAACACATCCGTCAGTACCACGAGGAGAAGGAAACGGGGCAGGTAGGATGCTCACAGCCCCCTTCTCCACTGGCACATTCCTGCTGAACTCCTCCAAGCAGACTAGAATCATTGTAATAATGTAGCCGTGACTCCATTTTCTTCATGCAGAAAAGCCACATCTTTATAGTACAGGATATATTTTATAGGATTATCAGAAGGCACGGTGTCAGGTCTTATTGGTTGGCAATGCACTTACACTTAGTTCATTGGTCGGTACATAGCATTTGCAAATCTATTAAACTTCTGTATTTTTAGTTAGTTTACATACTTTTTTACTGATTCTCAGGAGACAGATCTCTTGTTATTACAGATGCCACTTGTTTTTCACCCTAGAAATAGATTGTTGTGTTAACGAACTCTCATTCCCAAAATTGTTTCAAATGGGAACTTGCAAGCTATCTGCACTTAAAAGAAGTGACAGACTAGCTTTGGCACTTTAGCAGAGCAAGGCCTGATTTCATAAGGGCTTTCTTTTATAACTTCTTTTACCTGTTTGCAACATTGAATTCCCTGAAAAAGCTTGGAAAGTGGTAACTGATGTTTGTTTTGATTGTAGAAGATAAACATCCAAGAATACTACCTGGGGAATATGATAATGAAGAACCCGTTGTCAGAACCAGGTGTGTTTTAGATTATTTCATTCTGCTGATAATGATTTTTTTGGGTTCTAATTATTCCTGTCTGACCAGCTTGAGAGCCTTTTTTTATGGAACCTGACACAGACCCTCATAAATATTCAAGTATCTAGAGTAGGACTTGGATGGAAATGAGGTTGCCGAGCCCCAAACTCAAGGAGCAGTTTAGAATAACTGATTTTTGGAGCATTTTTGGCCTATAAATTAGTTCAAAGAAGTCTTCCAAATCCACATACTAAATGTTCATTTAGGATTGATGGAAAGAACAGAAACAGAATAGAAAAACATCACCTAGGTTGGGGTATTTGTTTCATTCTAGGCTAGTGTGTAAAAGGCGGAAACCATTGTTTTCCTACAAGTGATTAACTGGAATGCTGCAGTCTTTTGGATGGGATTTAGTGCTGTTCATCCCAGTTCTGGATCCCTGGCTGCAGCGCTGAGTTAGGGATCTTAGTATTGGAAAGAAACAGGGCTTCAGAACATGCCTTGTTTGGCCTTTCTGGGTGAGTAGGTGCAGCACCTGTGCAGAGGGGCCTTGTTCTGCTGCTGCACAGAACACAAAATGTTTGATTCGAGTCACCCATTTTGTGGGGCTGGATGTTGAAGCGTGATGGTACCTCAGGTCACCATAGCTGAGGCTGTCAGGCTGTTATCCCTCTGCCCTTCCCGCTTAGGTGGCAGATTGTGTCCTGTGTCCTTTCCCTGCTTCCTGTCTGGCAGGGATATCTTCTGCTCCTTCCAAAGCACCTGCCTGTTTCCTGTCTAATTCCACCCTTCCCAAACAGCTGCAGTGACGTGTTCTCCAGCCCTACCTTGGTGTCAGGGCTGGATTTGGCCTGTCCTACCAACTCCAGGTGGCTTTGTGATGAACTGATGTGTATTTGGTCTGTTTGCTGTGGGCCTCAGACCACTGATCTTTCCTCTTTTGCACCTGCAAGTGGCTCTTGGCAGTGTATAAAGCACCAGCAAATACACAAACCAGAAAAGCTTCTCTGTGAAATCCATTTTATTTCAAGTGCACAAACTTACCTCATTCTTAATTATTCCCTAGATCAAGAAGAGAAGGAAAATTCCAAAGACGGTGCAAAAGAGGCAAGTGAAAAGCATCTATTTTAACTTCTGCCATCAATAGTGGAGGCAATTTATATATGATTATAAAATCCCAGAATGGTTTATGTTGGAGGGCGCCTCAAAGATATCCAATGCCATCTGCCATGGACAGGGACACCTTCCACTATCCCAGGTTGCTGCAAGCCTCATCCTGCCTGGCCTTGGACACTTCCAGGGATGGGGCAGCCACAGCTTCTCTGGGCAACCTGTGCCAGGGCCTACCCACCTTCACAGGGAGGAGTTTCTTCCTAATATCCAATCTAACGATTAGATGATGTAATTAGTCCCCTCCCAATATTAATATCAAGAAATAAAACTCTTCCTGAGCTGCACTTCTCTTGCTTTTAATGATCAGTCCCAGCTCAAAAAATTTATTTAGTCTTGCTACTCAAATTACTTACGTGTCAAAGCCCTACAGCATGAAATCCCTAAGGGATGGAGCTGCCTTGCTGACCCATCCCATAATACTCTGTGCTTCCCTTTCCCCTTAGAGAACTTCCCCACTTGTTTAGGCCCCAGAACTCAACTCCTGAGTTGCTGATTCTGTAGCAAAACAATGGGAATACCTGAAGAGCACTAGCGTTTGAAATTAGTGAGAGCAGGTTTGACCCTGTTGCCAATTCTCCTTAATTTTCATGCTGAAATGAAGTTTTTGTGTCTGTGACCTTTGGAATAGCCCAGGGTGGTGGTTGTGTAGTGATCTCAGCAATACCCAGGCCTGAGGAGCATTTTGAAAGTTGTGTGGGGGCAGAACGTGGCCTGTTCTGTTGCCAGTGGCAGCTGTGCCTCTTGGAAAGCCAAGTAAACAAACTGTTTTACAATGCAGCTTTTTTCCTTCAGCTTCAGAGGAAATTAAGTCTTTTATTGCCCTTTTCTTGGACGGTATTTATGATGCACTTGCCATGTCAGGATTTCCTGGAATCTCTTATCAGGAAAGGGCATGTTGGTTCTTTAATCTCGTGAATGTCTTCACTCATGGTGGAGTGGTTTCTGGGAGGAGTCAGTGGCCTGGGACAGGTTGGCGTGGCTTGAAAGCCAAAGCAGGTGAGGGGCAGAAAGGTCCTGGATTCCTGGAGTGTTCTGATCCCAGAAAGGTCCTGGATCCCTGGAGTATCCTGACCTCAGAAAACACCTCTGTCTTTTAGCACAGACCCCTGTCTGTTCAGCACTGAAAACCTTCAGTACCTCAAGCAAAACGGGTGAAAAAGAGTCACTCTGTGGGTTTGGGCACTTTGGGAAGCCAGGAACTCCAGCTGCTTCCAGGATAGAGACTTTACCACTTCAGGGAATTAATATCTTAAAGAGGGAGCTGGATGAAACACAAAGGAACAAACCTTAAGAGAGCGTACTGGAAGGTGTGACAAAGTGGGATTTACATTGTATACACCCTTAACTTCGTTAGCCACAGCCACGGGTGGTGTGGGATC
Organism: Leptocoma aspasia; assembly: GCA_013399835.1. Classification (NCBI taxonomy): domain Eukaryota; kingdom Metazoa; phylum Chordata; class Aves; order Passeriformes; family Nectariniidae; genus Leptocoma; species Leptocoma aspasia. The sequence goes on from VXAX01004346.1 coordinate 93,163, forward strand.
ATCTGGATACGGAGCAGCCTGGGCTGGGAAAGCTGAGAGGTGTAGTGCAGGTGCCAGGGTGACTTTGCAGGGTTTTTTTTTGTTTCTTTAGGGCCTGGTGCTGCAGGTGATGAGCCTGGCAGACCCAATCTGGGTGAACACCAGGACAGGTCTGGATGTTGCAGAAACACTGAGTAGCCACACAGGGTCTGATACTAACGTGGTAATGATGGCTCTGTACACAGGAGTAACATTTTTTGTTTCAGAGGAGTCTCAGGAGCTCTCTTGTGGTTATGACCTGTTGCTTTCCCTCACCCAGATCCCCACAAAAAACATCGAAGGGCAGATGACGCCCTACTACCCCGTGGAGCTGGGCAATGGCACTCCCTGCAGCCTGAGGCAGAACCTGCCCAGGTCCAGCACAGTGATGTACATCTGCCACCCCGAGGCCAAGCACGAGATCCTCTCAGTAGCAGAAGTCACCACCTGTGAATACGAGGTGGTGATCCTGACCCCGCTGCTGTGTAACCACCCCAAATACAGGTACAGTGCCCAGAACACTTCTGTCTCCTCTTAGTTTGTGATTTCTTGAGGGACCATCTTCATGGTATTTGAAGACTGCAGATACCATGTGTGTATACTTTAAAAGTCCATAAAACCAAAAGTATCTTCTCCAACCATAACCTTAACCTTGACTTTAGCTCCTCCCAACACGAGGAGCTCTCTAGAAGCCATTTCCATATGGAGAATTCACAATTTCAGTGTTATTTTCCAAAAGTGAAGTGTAGGCTTCTTGTTTCCTCCCCTTTCCTGAACTGTATGATGTATATGAGGGACCCTCTGAGTCTTTGGACCTTCCAAGGGGTGTAAAGAGAACTGCAAAGGGAATATGCCATACAGACAAGGGGGAATAATGGACAAGATTCCTGGATTTACACAGATGTTGGAACAAATGAGTATTTAATCAGGGATCTGAAACAGGCCACAAGGTCTGAAGGCAAAATCCTGCATTTTGTAAACACTTGGCAGTTGGAGTTACTAAGTGCTGCTATTTTTAATGTTTGGTATCCGCTGTCAATTTTCTCATGTGTATGGGTTTGATTATACTCTGTTATCTGTTGCACTTATCTGTGGCACTGTTAATCTGTTTACTGCGTGAGTCTTTTAAGCCTCTGTAGCAGTAGAAAAAAACCATAGAAAGTGCACAGGGAAATTGTTCTGTTGCTTGATGGGGATAAAATCTGGAGTTGCTGCCTTCTTCCAAAGGGAAGGCCTGGAAGGGTTCCTGGCCACCAGCAGGAAACACTGAAAATAAACAGACAGGATCATCATTCCCCCCCTTATGTCACCTTGGTAAAAAAGGAAAGGTGGAGGTGGGAGCCTGGGAATGCTGCCCAGTGACATCACGGGGATCATAACCCAAATTCCAAGTTCAGTGCCCTTTTTTCCTGTTGTGTGTTCCCAAAACAGCCCTGAACAGTGCCTCAGCCTCTGGGGCTTTCCCTGTACATCTGGCATCTCATCCAGGGATTTACCTGCACTACCTGAGCAGCAGCAGATCCAGAAGCTCAGAGCACTGAACTGATTTCTGTACTTGAAGGTGTAACAGTGACATGTTCTTACCTTGTTGGGCAGGTTCAGGGCTTCCCCTGTGAATGATATCTTCTGCCAATCCCTGCCAGGATCCCCACTTAAACCCCACAACCTGGAACAGCTAGAGAAACAGCAGGAAATGTTGAAGATGCCTTTTAGGAGGGTTAAGGAGGTAGGATTTGTTTAATTTACTTTCCATCTTTAAGATATTTTGTAAGATGATGTCGTCTTTCATTGGTCTTTAAGCTTGTTGAAACCATCTGTAACTCACCCTGTTTGGAAGGAAAACAAAGCTAGTGTGGGCTACTGATTTAAATTTTTGTAGCATATGTAGCCTACAGTTCACAAATGTGTGAAGGTTTTGACTGGAATTTTCTTTCAGCTAAAATTGACCAAAACAGCCAACCTGATTCAATGTTTAGTGACTTCATATAACTTTTAAGACTTTGTACAGGACTTAATTGTATCCTTTAATTGCAGGAAGAAATGCCTTCAATGAAGGAAGAGAAATTCTCTTCCATCCACAAGCCTGTGGCTGTTGGGAGCCACCAGCTGTTAACAGTGGGGACAACCCACATCTCCAAACTGACCGATGAGCAGCTCATCAAGGAATTCCTCAGTGGTTCCTACTGCTTCCATGGGGTGAGCAGCAAAGCCACGAAGAATAAAGCTATGTGGAGTACATCCTAATTTATGTACTTGTTTAATTTTTATCTTTAACTTTTCTGTTGAAATTCAGTTTATTTGAGCAGACAGTGAAATGAAAGTAGGTAACAGAATGAGCCATGAAGGATTTTCATTAACTAACAGATATGGAGTTTTACAGCTGAAACAGCTGGTTTAGAGTCTGGGGGGAAAAGGATGGATTTGTTTTGGGGTGTTCTGTTTGTTTTAGGGGTTTTGTTTGGTGCTTTTCAACACTGAGGCTGTTCTTCTCTTCAGGGCGTTGGCTGGTGGAAATACGAATTCTGTTATGGCAAATACGTCCACCAGTACCACGAGGTGTGTTCAAAGACTTCTATTAGTTCCTTTAAGTCCCTGTTAAGAAAATACAATCCTCTGGACATGCTGTAGTGACCAGCTTTTCCTGTTTTAGGATAAGGAAAGTGGCAAGACCTCTGTGGTGGTGGGTACCTGGAGCAAGGAGGAGCACATTGAGTGGTCGAGGAAGAACGCGGCCAGGACCTTCTACCTGCGAGAGGATGGCACCCAGACAGTCAGGTACCAACCAGGCTCTGCCCTGCTCTCACACCTGCGACACAGGGCCCAGGCCTATGAAATTTGGGTTATGAACAGATAAAACAAACTGCCAAGAGCAGCATGTTCAGATTTATCCCCCAGTCAACATCACAAATAAGGAATTCAGCACTTCAGATAGGGCACAAAAAAAATCTTTCAACACTGAACAACTCTTTCCCTCTGCAGTAACTGCAATACAACTTATTGCTATATAATAGTATAATAACTATATAGAACAGTAGTATAATATGTAGTATAATAGTATATTTGTTACTGTTTGTATATTAAATACTTGACCAGTGATGAGGTGCTGGATCGCACCACTGAACTGACTGCTTGAAAATTGTATTTGATACTTCCAAACTCGTCCATTCTGATCTTTTGTGGCAGGATGGTGTCTCATTTCTATGGAAATGGAGATGTTTGTGACTTGACAGACAAGCCAAGGCAGGTGACTGTGAAATTGAAGTAAGTGAACTTTTACAAAGTGGTATTTTGTGTCTGTTTCCTGGGTCAGAGGAGAAAGCTGCTGCTGTTGTCACAAAGCTCAGAAAGCATTATCTGTTAACTTAATAAAATGCTGCAGACAGCCGTGAAATACGTGTTATGGTGTGCTTATTGCCAACTAACCCCCCAATTTCTCCTCTATTTTCAGATGTAAAGAATCGGACTCCCCTCATGCTGTGACCATTTACATGTTGGAGCCTCATTCTTGCCAATACATCCTTGGGGTATGTACAGACATGCCCTGAGGTCAGGGCTGGTAGTTGAGCACATCTCCAGGTCTATGTTTAAGGTGGGCCCTTTCTCCCAGTGACTCTTCCCAAGATTCCTGGAGGGCTGAGTTCATAGTTTGGTCTTTCTGTTCCAGGTGGAGTCTCCAGTCATCTGTAAAATCCTGGATACAGCAGATGAATACGGGCTCCTCTCGGTGCCCAGCTGAAGACAGCAAACCCCTGCAAGGCCAAATCCTGGCATTCCCGTGGGAACAGTGTCTGTGAGCTGACAAAGACCTCACCAGCACAGCTCTCCAAGCTGAGGGACTTGTGAACCACTTTGTGTAAAACTATGTGTATATAAGAGCTTATTGATAAACTTTTAATGATTAAAACCTTGTCTTGCACTTCCTGCCTGGCTCGTGTATGACACGTTTCCCCCTCATTGATGCCATTGTTAAGGTGTAAACTCAATTCAGAAAAGGCACAAAAATAACTGAAGCTTCAAGGGAGGAGTTCAGCTGCCAACAGAAGGAAAAGGTGAAGCCAACACTTCCTGCTCATGAGCCATAGCACCACTCATGGTTTTCCTGCTGTTCCTGCTTTCTCCGAACACCAATGTTACCTCACTCTAACTGCTGGGAATTGTATTCTCCTGTCACTGCACCTCATCCCTCTTCAGCTGCTCTTTCTGGGCTGCTTCCCAGGACATTCCATTTATTTATTTATATTTAACACTGTAGGGTTCATCTTCATACAATTATTTTGCTGAACATGCTTCCTGCCGCCAGGTCCAGTTCCCTGTAGTGTGTTTACCTTGCAAAGAACATTTGGGAAGTTTAAATCTGGCACTAGACATTCCTAAAAGTAAATTGGGAGGGATCAGATAAGTTGAAATACTGCTGACAGGAGGATATGAAGTAGATTTACATTATATTTTTTTAAAAGTTGGTAATGGCCAACACCCAACAGAGCCTTGAACGTTTGGGGCTGTAGCAACAGTGTCCGGTTGGTGCGTGTTGGTCACTTCCATGTGCCCACCACATTTCCTCCTTTCTGCTGCCCTTGTGCAAGGCACAGGAATTTCTGACAGCTGTGGGGCAGAACTTGCCAGCCACATGGCAGATGAGTGGGCAAATAATGCCCAAAATACTCCCCTGAGCTGCTGGACTGTTGCAACAGAACCTCTTAGTGTCTCACAAAGCAGAAAACTCAGCAGCAGCAGAAGCATGATTTGGTATTTAAATTGACTCTTACTGCTCTTGCTCATATCCTGATTTCTGAGGCCCAGCAAGGTGGCAGAGGGAGCTGGACAAGAGGAAGAGACTTTTACATAGATTATTTCCCCATGGGACAGTCTTGTACCCAGATTCCCCCATTCCCAGCCTTCCTGCCTGCCAGAGACATCAGCAGCCAACACAGAGTAAGAAAAGATGAAAGCATTTCACCTTCTGCTGCCTGGGGCTCACTGGATGCCCTCATTATGGCTCTGAGCTGCGCACTCCCATGGGATGGTTTTATTTTAAATCAAGGCTGCCCTGATGAAAGGCTGGAGCCACCCAGCTCTGGGCAGCCTCAGCACCCCTCAGGCTGTGCCAGGGAGGGGAACACAACACAGTCACTCTTCCTGCACATCCCTCTTTGTGGTGATTAGATCAGAGGGCAAGCCAAGAATAGTTATTTTGTGGAATGTCAGAATTCCCTGCATGGGAGGGAAGTCCCTGGTGGGAGGGGGAAGCACGTCCCTGACTCAGAAGCCGCAGCACCTGGTGCCCCTCAACAGCTTTTGCCATGGTATGAGCAAACAGGCTCTTGGCAAATCCGTGTTCCTCAGCCTCGACTTCCCCTTGCACAGGAACCTCCGCGCTCACAGCTATTCCTACCCAGAATCTGGGCTGCCCCAGCACCCACATCCACCTCCAAAAGAAACATGCTTTGCTCCCCCTCCTCTCCCATCCCCTCCTGATCAACAGCTGACTTAGGTTTGCTCCTACACCTTCAGGAGGTAGAGCTGTTTCACACAGGGAAGTGCATTTCCAGGTCATATATATATATTTTTATCCAGCACCTAAGTCCAAGCCCACCTTAATAAGAAAAGCTCCTGTGAAGTCTGGCCTCCTCAAAGCTGGTGCTGATCCTCTTTGGATTTGAGCAGCTCCTGTGCAGGTTCAGCTCTCCTCCATTAAACAACATTTCCAGTACACAAAAAACCTTTCCCTGCAGAGAGAGAGACAGAACAAGTGGCACATGATCTGTTTTGGGAATGAAAGCACTGGTCCTGCTCCTTGCTCACTCAGACCTTTCTTGTGTCTTACTCTTCCCTCAATTCCCAAATTAAGAGGTTGCTTAAAGGAAAAACTACACAGAGAGGGTGTTGGGCAAAACAAATGACAGAATAATTCCAGCACAGGGAGTTGGTGGAATAACTGTGCTCGTATCAAAAAGGTGCCTTTTTAACTTCATCCCTTCCAACCATGGTTGACTTTCTCTGGGATTTTGCTGGCCCCTGTGGTAGGATGTATCTGTCCCATCTTCCCAAAGGAAAGCACAGCCCAAGGTTCATGAGCAGCACCACTGTATATAGATGGAGAATTGTCCAACCACAGGGTGTCAGCCCACACTGACAGCAGGAGCGAAAATTTTCCCAGACATATTCCAACTTATCAGTTTCCTCTCCCTTTTATCAAAGCAGGTTGGGAGCTGTCTGAAGAATGGATGACTGTGGGGCAATTCCCAGAACCTGCCACAGCAGGTAAATGCCCAGTCAGACTAGACATACCGCATAAACCACCTTGGGTTTTCCAGCCCCCAGGGCTGGACAGAGAGGCCTCTGGGCTGCTGTGAGAGTTTCCAGTCACTGGTGGTTGCAAAAGAGTGGAAAAAAAATTGGAAGCGATATAAAGGCAAGCTCTGACCCTAGTGAAGGCTCCAGGTAATAATTCAGAGTAAGGTTCTTACCCAGGTCTCCCTGTGGGGCATCAACTGACCCCAGGATGTGTGACAGCCTCTCCTCTGACCTCCCTCCCCACGCAAGGTGTTTTTATATTATTTCCTTTGAGGGAGAGGCAAAGGTGAAGTTACAGTTGATGTCATTTCATGGTTATGAGCAGTTTGAGTGACTTTGAGTGACATGGGCCAACAGCACAAGTAACCCGAATTTCTGAGTTAATGAAGCCATGGTCAGCTTTGTCTGGATCATTCCTTTGGCTCTTTTCCCATTAGCAGTGTTTTTGAGAGAGCATGACCACAGCACCACGGTGTTGCTCCACCCTTTGCTCTATGTTCCCCTGGGAGCAGCACTCCAAGCTCCCTCAGCATTCCTGCAGTCTGTCCCTGCTGAACTCTGGCCAGCCCATCCTCTCCTTGCTGAACTTGGTTTCTCAGTTTTTTCCCCTCACCTGTGATGCTGAGGCCGAGGCAAACTCTCGGGACGTTACTGTGATGCATTAAACGAGCAACTTCCTCCTTTTATTTCCCCCCTCGGCCACGGGTCGGGCAACGCCTGAAAGCGGCGCAAAGGGGAAAACTTGACGTATTTCACCGGGGGGATCATCTCCGGCAGCACCTCCTCCTCTTCCGCAGGGCACAGGGGAGGGGGCGAGGCTGGGCGGTCCCGGGGTGCCCTAGCCCGCCCCACTCCGCTCTCAGATCCACAAAAGGCACCCGAGGCAGCAGAAGGTGAGCAGGCAGCGCCCAGGAGAGCAGGTACAGGGGGTCAGAGGGATGGGAGGGTGGCTGGAAGTGAAGAGAGAGCTGTGTGGTAAATTGATGATGCTTTTCACACCCCGAGGGCTCCTGGTTCGCTCACCCCTGTCCCGGGTGTTCCTGCGGGACGTGGGGTGGGCTGGGGGTCTTGCTGGCAGTGGGGGACAGAGCTGGGAAGTCAATGACATCCCTTCCCTTCAGTTAAAGCTGGTGGCCCAAGCCCGGTGGGCAGCAAAGGGGACTGTGGTGACACAGGTTACTCACACTGAGCTCTGCACCTGCCTTTGCAGGAACAAATACACAGCTTGGAGCAGCAGGGTCAGGGACTCGTGACAGAGACCCGGGGCAGGATTGGAGCCGGGCAGTGATGATCCTGGCACTGGGAAAGTGACCTTTCCTGGCTGCCTCCCATATCCTGCTTCCAAGAAAACTTACTCCCACAGGTAAAGTGAAACAAATGGTCACTGGTAAATCCTCGGCAGAGCAAAGCTCCAGGGGCTGGGATCAGGGGAAAATCGTGGTCACACAATTACGTGGAGCTCCCTGGAGCATCACTGAAGCGGCTGAACAGGTTTTGGAGGGGTCAGACTTACTTAGTTTTTGTGCACCAGGATGGGAGACATAAAACCTGAGTTCCACGGAGCCATGAAGGGCATTTCAAATTGTCTTGGTTTGAAAAGACAGGTGTCTGCTAAAGAAGGCAGGAGCCTCTCTTAAAATGGAAAATGTAAACCCCCTCCCTCCGAATTATTATAATTTTGAAATTAAGGGGCTCTCAGGCAAAGATATGAGAGTAGAAATTACAGTTCTTTATTAGAAAAAATAAAAATGCAGTAATACAAAACAACACTGACGGAGTCAGAATACGACCTGACACCCTATTGGTCAGGGTGTTGGTAACAGTCTGATTAAGTGGTGGCTGTAGTCCTCCTGGAGTGGCAGATGTGATTCTGCTGAAGCAGTGATCCTGTAGAAGGGTATAGTTTTCCTCTGAAGGTCCAGTGGTGGTATAGATGGGCCTGGTCTTCCTCTGGGAATCCAGCGGAGAAGAAAGCTGCTCCTCTGGGAATCTGGTAGGAAAAGGCTGTCTCTGGTGTTCTAAATCTCAGATTATATCCAGGTAGGAATGCTTGGCTCCTCCCCCTGGGCGGAGCATCTCACAATGAGATGATGTCATTTTTATCAGTCATGCAGTGAGGTTCAATGGCTCATTAACAGAAGATATCTGCCCCGGAGGGAGGATGGGTCATGGAAGAGATAAAGAAAACTGCCCCACCTGGTTTTAACAGTTGGCAATAGAATACACACTCCTGGCCACATCTTGCATTTGCACCTAAGAGACTAATTTTGCAGGGGGAAAATGGTATTGCAGGGGCTGCCTGGGAAAGAAAAGAAAGAAAAATTCAAACTTTATCTACCATGACCTCAGATGAATAGTGCTCTCCTTCAAATCATTCTCTGACACTCTCTCTATTACTCTGAAGTAAGATGTGTTTTATTTTGCTGGATAAAAAGGGATTAATGGATACAACTAATGAAACAATTTCTGGACTTCAAGTAAATTTGGATTATTTTTAAGGGTCTTAATTAACATATTATAATGATGGATTTAACATTTATTTTCTTCAGGATGAGGATCCTTCCTGGCTGCCTTCATTTCTACTTCATTCCTTTCTTACTCAGCAGAGCACATGGATTCCTAATGTTGAGACCACCACCAGCCTTCCTGGTTTATAACTACTCCTATTCAAATCTCTCCTCTGTCTCAGAAGCACGAGCTCCAAAAACAGCAAGAGGTCTCAATTTCTCACACAATGTCATTGAAAAAACTACCAAGAGAGACTTGGAAGGATTTGACTGGCTGGAAGTTCTGGACTTTTCCTACAATCGGATCAGAGCTGTTGAGCCTGGAGCGTTCCAGAGTCTGCTCAGCCTGGTTTCTGTGGATTTATCATTTAATGATGAGAAGTTGCTTCTATCAGATCTCCCACCCCACCTGAAGCTCTCACCTGCTGGCAAAGCTCCGAGGTCTTTGCAGCTTTCCAGGAATTCTGGCAGATCCTCGGGGGCTGCTCTGGAGCCTTCTGCTCCTGCAGAGGAGCTGTCACGTTCTGGAGTTCTGTCTCTCCTGCAAATCCTCAGCCCCAGGCTCAGAAGAAGCACAGGGAATCTTCTTTGGAGGGGAGAGAGGAACACAACAGCCCTTCCCACAGCCACACCTGAGCCCACCCTCTGCGGAACTCCCATCAACGGGACACTCAACCTGTCCCACAGCAACCTCTCCCAGGACGAGCTGCTGTTAAAACTAGATGAGGATCTCTGCCAAGCTCAGCTGGGCAGGATTTTGGAGCTTGACATCAGTCACAACAATGTGGAAATGGATCTTCTGTCACTGTTTGCCCTGTTCTTCCCAATGGAAAACACACTGTCCATTGATGCCAGCTCCAACAAGTTAACCATTAACATCCTGAATGCTGAGTCCTTCTGTAAGTTCCCATCCCACCAGCTTTTGTTCCTGAACATCAGCAACAATCCCATCAACAGCCTGGATACGCTGTGCCTCCCTTCCAGCATCAAGGAAATTGATTTGTCCTTCACCAACATCAGCCAAATACCCCTGAATTTTGCTAGAAAATTGTTTAACTTGGAAAAAATGTATGTTCAAGGAAACCACTTCATCTACACAGCATTCTCAGAAAGCAGGAATACACTTCCAATGTGTGTCCCTCCCCCTGGGACTGTACACATCAACGCCATCTCCTTTGTCAGGAATGAGGCTGGGACACCCATTGAAAGCCTTCCCAAGAAAGTGAAACATCTGGAAATGTCCAACTGCTCCATTGTGGAACTGCCAGAGTGGTTTGCTGACACAGTGGAAGAACTGTTATTTCTGGACCTCAGCAAAAACCACATTTCTGTACTTCCCAATTTCCCCCCCTCCCTGCAGCATCTTGACATCAGCAACAATGACATCAAAGTCATCTCCCCCAGTCTGAAATCCCTCTCCAACTTAACAATATTTAGGATTCAAAATAACAAAATTACGGGTATACACACAGAGTTTTTTCCATTAGCCTTAAAAATATGTGACTTTAGTAAAAACAAGGTGAAGGGGTTGTCCTTAACTTCTGCCCTGGAGAAGCTGGAACATCTCAACATTTCTGGGAACCTGATCACGTGTCTGGAGCCTGCTGGCCACCTTCCTGCACTGACCAGCCTGGACAGCAGCCACAACCTGATCCCACACCTGCCTGATGGCTTTGGGGCATCCCTCCCGGGGCTGAAGTATTTTAATTTATCAGGGAATAAGATCTCCTTTCTGCAGCGTGGCTCTCTCCCAGCTTCTCTGGTTGAGCTGGACATCAGTGACAACGCCATCACTACCATTGTGGAGGCCACATTTGGCCCGTTGACAAGCCTCAGGGTTCTGACTGTCCAAGGGGAGCATTTTTTCTGTACCTGTGACCTGTACTGGTTTGTGAATGTCTACCTCCATGAGCCCCAGCTGGAGATCAGAGGCAGGTGGGCTGTGAGGTGCAGCTTCCCCCTGGAGCGCCGGGGCTCCCTGGTGGGCAGCAGCCACCTGACTCCACTGCACTGCTCCCTGGGTGTCCAGCTGGCCGTGACTGCTGGCGCCGCCAGCTTGGCCGTGCTGGTCCTCACTGTGCTCTGCTGGCGACTGGACGGACCCTGGTACATCAGGATGGGCTGGTACTGGTGCATGGCCAAGAGGAAGCAGTATGAGGAGCGGCCAGAAAACAAACTCTTCGATGCCTTCGTCTCATACAGCGAGCATGATGCTGACTGGACCAAAGAGAACCTCCTGAAAAAGCTGGAAAATGACGGGTTCAGGATATGTTACCATGAGAGGGATTTCAAACCAGGGCATCCTGTACTTGGGAACATTTTTTACTGCATAGAGAACAGCCATAAAGTGCTTTTTGTTCTCTCTCCCAGCTTTGTGAACAGCTGCTGGTGCCAGTATGAGCTGTATTTTGCCGAACACCGGGTCCTAAATGAAAACCTGGATTCCCTCATCATGATCGTGCTGGAAGATCTCCCGCCCCACAGTGTCCCACAGAAATTCAGCAAACTCAGGAAACTGCTGAGAAGGAAAACCTACTTGAAGTGGAGCCCTGCGGAACACAAGCAGAAAATGTTCTGGCATCAGCTAAAAGCTGTCCTTAAAACAACCAATGAGCCGCTCGTGAGACCAGAGAATGGATCTGCTCTGGAAATGCAGGAACTGGAATGAGACCCAGGGAACTCTGAGGGCTGTGCCTGGAAAGCCTGTGGTCAGATAAAAGCATTTACCTCCTGCAACGGCTGCTGTGATGCCCAGGGGTTTGTCTGGATCAGTCCCAGGAGAGGGTCCTAGGGGGACTGCAGCACACTTGTTATTCCCTCTGATAAAGAATCCGGTATGGATGAGACGGGAGCACTGATAGAAAGCCTTTTCCTCCTGGATGCTTGAATTTGTCCAGCTATTCCCAGCATTTCTTTAAGTGCTATGGATGTCACCTGAAAGGAAGAACTGCTCAAGTCACACTGCATGTCCTTGATGCCTTCCTGAGGTGGTGGCAGTGAGAAGCGGTCTCTTAGGACTGGACTACGGATTCCTGGTTCTGGGGCAGCTGAAGGTGGGAACACACCCTGTGTGCAGGTAAGAGAGCCACAAACCACGCTGGTACACAGGGAGCAGCTCCTTTCTGTGCTTCGGCAAGGAAAGATTAAAGATTGAGTTAATTTAGCCCTCTGAGAGAGGCTAAACCCACACTGCTACAGACTTTGGGTTCAGTGACTGCTGGAAGAGATGAGACTTGAAAACCTTTTGTTAATTCAGAATAAAATATACAACCATATAGTACAAAAAGAACCAGCTGAGTGTGATGGTCTCTGCTGTTGAATAACTGGGGTGAGCTTTGTTTAATCACAAATCTCTGGAGAATAAGAAAGTTCTGTATATTATTATTATTTAGATTTAGGAAAGTTCCACCTTACACAGTCACTATGACCCATTTCCAATGGACTCAGTACTACCTCTGCATGGTCATTTGCCCTCACCTTGTGCCACTTGAAAATTTTATTTATTGTGCTTGGGAAAAAAAATAAATTCAGCTGATACAACTTTCACATTCAAGGGAAACCAACAGACTGTGACAGAAAATAAACACCAGGTGAGGACAAATTATTTGGTTTAGCATGACTTGGACTTGCTCCTATGATGAGCAAACACAAACAACTTCCCATTAGAAAATCCCAAATCCAGGAATGCAACATGTTTGGAATACAGACTCTGAAAAGAAATTGGTTCTGCTGTGACAAAACAAGACCAACACCAACCTATTTGCTGCCAAAAGGGGGAACGTGCAACAAACATCTCCACTGACAGAGATCCCTTGGAACTCAGTACAAACCCACCTTTCCTCAGCAAAATGATTTGGCATCATCAGCTTTGAGGTTTTATATATTAAGATAAAACCTACAATCCTGCAGGCCAGCAGCTGAAAAAGCCATCTCTTTTCACCACAGAGATCCAGGGCTTTAAAAGACTGTGAATTATAAAAATATTACAAATATTTTTGTTCATTTAAGCAATCAGAAGTCACTTGTTAATGAGATTAATGAGCCACAAGTAATTAATCAGTTGTTTTTCTAATAACCTTTATGCTTTCCTCTTTCTAAAGCACTCAGTGGTCACATTTCTCACTTCCTCTCTTCCCACACCTTTCCCACCTCCACATTCTGCTGCTTCCCTCTCAATTCCACTGCTGCTTGTTAACCTTGCAGTGACTTTTTAGTGGTTCTTTACCGGAGCTTTACTGGTTCTTTATTGGTTCTGTGCTCAGCAGATTTCTGATAGAAGAGGCTATGGGAAAAAAAGGAGAAGTTATATTCCAGAAGAGTCTAAACCAATTACTTTAGCAAAAATTTGATTATTTCAGTCAATGATTCACTGCAAAGTTGTACCTGCTTTCAAAATCCAATCTCGATTTACTACATCCATGAACCTCCCACAAAACAGCTATTTACTACAGAGTACAGCTGGCAACTTAAATGAGGTTTTGTTCCTCCGGTAGATTAAAAGATGTTGCACTTTCCTATCTGGCACTATGATACTGTACAGATTAACACCAGTATTAATTACACAGGTGGTGTTGGGCACAGCTGGCATCAGGAGTTAACAGAGAGCAAATTACAAAGAGCTTTGATGGGACTTCAGTTCTTTTGTCACACAAAGGCAGTAAAACCTCCTGCTTGTCCCCTTCTTGCTTTACTCCCACATGAATACTCAATGCAAATGTATGAGGTGTGAGTGGTTTAATTTTGAAACACGTGATGAAGTTCATGTGATCTAAAGGCACAGGAGAAGTTGCACATATACACAGCAAACCCCCAAAACTGCCTCATGGATATTTTTCCCTCCAGTACAATTTGTACTGAAGAGAAATTCAAATACAGAACAGTCAAACAAGATATTTTCATTATCTTTTATACTTAGTTTAGAAAGAACCACATTATTCATTTAGAGAAAAAAAAATCTAGGTAGAGAGAAAAAATTTATGGAAATAATTTCCATTTTACGTTTAGATTAAAAAGTCATTAACGTCGATTTTGTTGCAAGAAAGCTGGGTTTGAATTATTCAGAATTAATTCATATTCAGTGTTAAAGAAAAACCAGTGTTCCAGGAGAATCTTAAGAACAGTTTAGTTAACAAAAAGCCTGAACCAACAACTCATAGACAGGAATGATGTGAACATTTTTTGTTTCCAAGTAACAAATCATGTTCCTATCATTGTAATTTTCCTGCAGATGTGGCACTTTCCTATAGCAAGGCATCAAAAGCCTGTGGCACAATTATTTTGGAGACACTGAGGCTCTGCTGAAGTCCACAGAAGCTGAAAGGTGATTGCTTGTTTGGAAGAGATCTGGCCACTTATAGCAAGAAGTGCCAGGAATTTAAATGCCCCTGAATTCTTCTGTCTCCCAGGGAATTCCCACAATAAGATACAACACAAATGGGTGAATCGATAAAAAAAATTACTTAATTTCTGGTTTTTGCTCACCGTGTAGATCAGTGGACAAAATTTCTAAGTAGACAGATGAAATCAAACTGATGTTAGACTTAACAAAACCTCAAAAACTTGTCATTCTGGTTTTAGAAATGTTAACAGTTGTCAGCTCTGACTGTCAGGAATAGCCAAATCCCAATTTATACAAAGTCATGGGCAAAAGAACAAGCAGCAACACGACTCTGTGCCTGACAGCTGACCAGTTAGGGAATTCCAGAGGTGACTGTGCTCCTCCTGGTGTATCAGTCGCATAATATTGCAAAACTCATCTTTATCCTCTAGTAATGCAAATAATTAGGTAGTGCATGGTTATTTCAATCAGATGTAAAACACTTCTTCAAATTCCTTTGGGATACAGAATGTCACCCTCATTAAAATCAATGCCCAGCAGATATTAATATATGTACTGCAGAAGTTTATCCCAGTGCCACACTCCCCAAATGTCCTCCCCAGTGGAAATATAACACTGACTAAACAAAGCCTTGTCCCACTTGAAGAAGCCAAAACTGAAATCCTGAACTTGAGCTGAGTTAATAGAAATTTTGCCATTTACCTCAAAAGAACCGGAGTTTCACCTTGTGAAGATAAAGGACTTTTATTATTACTGAAAAACATTGATTCTTCCAACCTTCTGCAACGGGAAGAGTTTAAACTCAAATACTACCAAGCATCTCCCCAATTCTTCCTTCCTGAAAATACAAGGTATTTATAATACTTGGCGTTATCATCGGATGGTTTGGGTTGGAAAGGACCTTAAAGATGATCCAGTTCCATCCCCTGCCACAGGCAGGAACACCTTCCCCTGTTCCAGGTTACTTTGAGCCCTGTCCAGCCTGGCCTTATGACATAATGAACCACATAATCATGGCATCTAGGTTTTTTTTACTTGCCCAGCAGTAAAATTTAGTAAGAAAACCACCCTCGTGCAACAATTCCAAATCTAAAATATCCCCCTTGTTGGCACACCATGGGAACTCCAGAGCGTGTCAAGGAGGCGACAGCTCCGCGTTTACTTCAAACGCAAACGGGAACGGTGTTTCTATTCATTGGCAGCAGTATCATGGAGTTTGGAGAAATTCCTCCCCAAAGCAGAGCAGGGGATCCTCTGGAATGGCTCGGTGGTGCCAAGGCTACATGGAGGGCAGCGGTATGTGCCTGGCGGCAGCAGCGCCGCAGTCCCGCCCTGCGCTGCTGGAGTGATGGAGCGCGGGGGCGCAGGGCTTGGCAAAGGCGAAGGCCGCGGGCTGCAGGCCGGGCGGGGTGCTCAGCTCCGCCGAGGGGCTGCTGTTGTACACGCTGTAGTAGGGCTCGATCCGCGTGTTCATCGGGGTGGAGCTGCTCTGCCCGTAGTGCTGCTGCCCCGTGGACGCCTTGGGACTCAGCACGCTCTCCTTGGAGTGGCTGGCACCGCATGCCTGCTCCAAACCCTTCTTCTGAGGCTTTGGAGACAACATGTAAGCTGAGTTGGTCTCGTGGTGGGACGACTTGTTCCTGTTGACCTCTAGGCTGCCTTTGCCCATGGCTCGAAGCCTCGTCTTGTGCTTGCAGCAGAAAAAGACCAGGGCCACGTACTGCAGGCACCAGAGCATGCGTCTCCGCAGCCCCGCGCTGTTGCGGGAATATATAAAGGGATTTAATCCCGACTTGAAAAAAATGAGGGTAAACCCACATAGCTCAAACTGGTAGAGCACAAAGCCACCACTGCCGGACAGCATGTCCTGCACCAAGGAGATGGCCAGGGGCAGGCAGCACACCAGGACGGAGAGCACGATGACCACGCACGTCAACACTGCCTTGGAGTCTTTGGCCGAGGCCAGGTTGACGGCCGAGGCCAGCTGTAGCCTGCCGGCGAGTTTGGCATGGCCGTGGGGTGGCTTGGTGCAGCTCTGGGTCCTGTACAGAGCGGGCACGGCCCCTGGCCCCGCGAAGGACTGAGCCCTGGGGGTGCCCACGGCCACCGCGGGAGGGCACTTCCTCACCCGCGCGTTCCGGCGCAGGGCCTGGGCGATCATCACGTAGGACACAGACACCACGGTCACGCAGCAGATAAAGTCGGTGACGTAGAAGTAGAGGATGAGCTTGCCCTGTCCGCTGGGCAGGCTGGCCATGGGCAGGCAGAGACGGGAGCCGCGGGTGCGCAGCGTGGCCAGCGTGGCCAGGGTGAAGCTGGCGGCCCAGAGCAGCAGCGTGAGCAGCAGCGAGCAGGGCGCGGAGGCGGCGCGGTGCGGGTGCTTGCCCAGCACCATGCGCAGCCGGTGCAGCGCGATCACCGCCACCGTCTTGAGCGACATGATGATGAAGCCGGAGCTGGTGAGGTGGAAGGTGAAGCAGAAGGTGCCGGGCACGCCGCGGGCCGGGCCGAAGAACAGGACGAAGGCGAACATAGGGGCGGCCACGCCGCAGATGAAGAGGTCACAGAAGGAGAGGTTGAGGATCATGAAGTCGAAGTCGGTGCGGAATTTCCGGAGGGCCGGGTCGAAGAAGGAGAGCAGCACGATGAGGTTGCCGTAGGAGCCGAGGCAGAAGACAAGGGCCAGCAGGGAGGCGCAGGCGGCCAGTGTGGCGGTGTGCGTGCCCTCTCGCAGCTCCGCGGGGCCGCTGCCGTTCGCGCCCAGCTGCTCCGCAGGCCCGGCCGGCAGCCGCCCTGACCCGTTCATCGCCGCCCGGCCCTTTCACAGCCCGCCGCCGCGGGGCTCCCGGCTTGCCTCTTCACAGCCCCCTCATCGCCGCCTCAGGGCTCCTGCCCTTCGCCTTCCTTCCCTCGCCGCCTGCTCACCACCGCTTCAGCGCCGCCCGCCCCGCCATGGCGCCCGGCCCGGCCCCTCCCCGCTCCGTTCCGCTCGCTCCGCCGCGGCGGGGCCGAGCCGGGGCGGGCGGCGGGGGCAGAGCCGCAGCCCCCCCGCACCACCAGACACAGGCGGGCCCGGGGGAGTCGGCACCGAGCTTCCCAAAGCCCCGCTGGCGCTGCATCCCCACCGCTCCAGCTCAGGAGCGGCGGGGATGCGAGCGGGTGGAGCAGGACAGAGTGTGGTCTAGAGAAACACAGAAGGCTTCGGGTGGGAAGGGAACTGCAAGACCTATCGTTCCTCTCCCTGTCATGGGCAGGGACACCTTTCACTAACCCAGGTTTCTCCAAGCCCTGTCCAACCTGGCCATGGACAGTCCCAGGGATGGGGCAGCCACAGCTTCCCTGAGCAATCTGTGCCAGGGCCTCACTAACCTCACAGGGACGAATTTCTTCCTAATATCCAATATGAACCTACTGTCTTTCAATTTGAACCCATTCTCCCTTGTCCTGTCACATGCCCTTGTAAATAGTTTAGCCTCCTCTTTCCTGTAAGTTTCCTTCAGGTACTGGAAGGCTGCAATTAGGTCAGCCTGAAGCTTCTCTTTTCCAGGCTGAACAATCCCAATTCTCTCAGCCTTTCCTCACAGCAGAGCTGCTCCGTCCCTCTGACCAACTTGGTGGCTCCTCTGGACTCGCTCTAGCAGTTCCTTCCTGTAGCAGGGACCCAGAGCTGGATGCACTGTTCCGGGTAGGGTCCACTCAGAGCAGAGGATCTGTGCTGACTGTGCACCAACAGAACACCTGCCTCAACCCAAAACCTGTTCAGCATCAACATCAAAGTTCTGCATGCTACTCCTGCCCCGCCTGCACTTCTGCATCACTTTCCTAGACAGCTCAGTGGGGCCAGGGTGCCCTTTGTATTTGCTCAGAAGCACAGGATCTAACGCAAAGCATCTTCTGTGTTCCATGGGGAGGGAAAACAATCAGCATAATTTCTTTATCTGTTAATTACCAACTGCTATCACAAATATAATAGTGATGGAGAGTGTTGGATAGCTAAGCATTAAAGGGATGGTTTTGAAGTACTTACAGGGATGTGAGGGTGAGGAAACGCTCAGTGCACGTTCTCCAAGGCAGACATACCTGAAGGGCCTCCATGGCACTGGAAATCCAGGTGGAAGAGACCGAAATCCAACCAAGGCAAGGCACAAAAGCACTATGAAAATACAGTAGAGCCAGTATTTCTGACTTACACATGCACTTGTCTTACAATCATTATATATACATTATTGTTTTAATAACCATCCCTACCCCAGGTGCTTTGTAGAACCATCCAGACAGCCACAAGTGTGCAAGTTTGATACCTGAAAGCTTCTCAGTGCCACCTACCTGTTTATTTTTCAACACATTTCTTTCTAAACCCCAGAGCAATGTTTTTATAATCCTCTGGCTGGTGACAGCAGCCTGGCCTGTGAGCCTTGCCCTGCTAAACATGCACCCTGGGGCAATGGGGGTGGATTTTTTCTCAGGGGAAATGCCAACAGTTGGCTGCAGCAGTGCCTTGCAACCTGAGCAGGTGCATTTTGGCTTGATTTTGTTCTTAAACTGGCTGTGCACGGGAGGGGACAGTTCAAAACCCAACACATGTTTTCCTGTGGCTTCAAATGACGTCCTCTCTCAGCTTGGCTGTCTCTTTATTTTCCCTTACTTGTATTTTTGTTCTCCAGTCATGGTTAATTTGAAATCTGTGGGTGAATTTTTGCCCTCATGAGTAAGAGTTGCTTTTTCTTTGACAAACTGGGATCTCCCTCCTTGAATTTTCTTATTTATAAACATTCGAGGATGCTTAATTATGGGAATAAACAAGAGTGACAAAATGTTAGCCTAATGCAAGAGTGGGGTTTGGTTGTTTTACCCCTCTACAGTTGGTAACTGTGGTTTGAAATGGAGGGGAAATTGTAGCTGGTTCAAGCCTGCAAGCCTTCAACATTGCAGCAGAAAATGAGAAGAGATTTTTCTCAGGGAGCAATGGAATGAGCTGAGGCAAAAAGGATCTCCATGGGAGCACAAAGCCCTGCCCAGCCCCTTTGGCACAGCAAAGTGTCTCACCAGTCCCTTTCAAAAAAGACTTTTTAGCTTTTAAAAGAATTTCCAAAGTTTGGATGGGGGAGAAAAGTAGTGGAAGAAAGTGTGTTTTGCAAGGTAGGAATAACAAGAGAAAAACTCACCTTGCACAAGATACAAGGGTATTTACTCTTTGCAGCAGTCAAGCCTTTCCTTAAACTTTAATTTCTTAAAAATCCAGTGCTCTCTAGAACTATCAAACTTCTCATTGTTCAGTCTTGGAGTTCCTACTGCATAAGAAGAAACAATGTCCCCAAAGCATTTTTGACAACAGTGATCTTTTGCAGATATTTACTGGAAATTACTTTTAATTGTTGAAATCTCTCTTCATCTCAGCCTAAGATTTGTATCTTATGATTTTAAGAAAAGAGTTCTAGGGAAAGCAGCTGGAATAATAAAAGAGGAAATTAACCCAGACAAAAAATAGAAACAAAAGCCAGGAGAGAATAAATAAGAGTAGCAGTGAAAAGTTTTTAACATAATACTTTCAGGGTGAACTCAGCTGGGCTTCTACCTGGACTGACTGTAATATGACAGCACTAATTGCTAGAACAGATTTATATGGTTTATTGCTGGTTTTCCTAAGAAGCCAATCAGAAATGATGGCATCTCATATTCCCCAAGGGAAGTGTGTGTCCATCTCCATCTACAGCAGCAAAATCTACTCAGCAATATTCTACATCTTCCACAGAGTTTGTCTTTGACATTAAACCAGGATGTAACTACCACTGCACCAATGCCCTGAGCACCATGCCTTGGATTAACCACCCCTTCCTTGGAGCAGGGATTCCTCTGCCTGCAGGCAGCCAGGAAGTCTAGAGCAGGCTGAGGTTAAATTCCCCTCCTTTTATTAGAAATCTCTAGAAGTTGCCTTCCAGGTACTGCAGGATGTTATGAGGATGCAAAGCACATCAGCTAGCAACTGACAGCAGGGTTAGTGTTAAAATCTTCCCAGGACAGTGGCCAGCAAACCCTTCTACTGCCACGGGGCTTTATTTTCCCCTTGCATCTTACCAGAATATTGTGTTTTCCACAGTCCTGGAGAAAAGGGAGCTGGAGGCTCTGCTGCAGGACTCCAGGAAGCCTGAAGCTGTGGAAGGAAGTGTGAGACTGAGCAGGGTGTGGGATGCTGGGGATGCCTAACTGTGAAAAACTGACAGGAGACATCATCACGTCATCCAGTGTACCCAGCACAGCAGTCCCAGCAGCCTGGGGAAGAAGTAAGAAGGGGGAAAGGGAGATAACTGGACATAACAGGAATACAGTCATAATATACCAGAAATAAGGAACTTCATCCCTTTGCCTCTTTAATTAAAACCCAAACCCATCCATTCATGAACTTCTTAGCAACACAATCCACCAATGCTGAGACTGTGGTACCACCCAAAAGCACAGGTTAAAAGTCTAATTTGCCTACTTAGTAATTTTCTTATATATCAAAATAAGCCTCAAATGCTTATTTGAGGCTTATTTTGATACATAAGCCTCATATAAATGCTTATATGAGGCTTATTAAAACCCACCTGATTATGGAAATGTGGGAGATCACACCACTTAATGGTCTAGCAAGAGTCACTGAGCAGTATGTCACTGCCAACTTGAGCGCTTAAAAACCAAACCCCCAAAAAATCCAACAAAAAAAAAAACCTTAAACCAAGACACCTCCCAAACCTCCCAAATTCTGCCTTACATCTTTGCCTTTCTTTGGTGCTTCCCCATGGGTGTCACAAGTTATCTGTGCAGTCTGACAGGTGGTCACTAAGGATGTCAAGGCTATCAAACTATGCTCAAGATATTTTTCCATCTCCTTTCGTGTTCCAAGGAGAAAAACTCTCTCTTCTCATGCTAGAAATCTCTCCCTCTCCAGACGGAGGTACTGCAGTTGGTTTATCTTGACAGCTTCAGGGAAGAGACAGTATAAGACAACAGTGATGTAAGTTCAGAATTCAGGATGTGGGTATTGCTTGGGGAAAGTTAGGGAATAAATCCACTAATGGAGTTGTGGTATTTGGTGAAGATTTGGTGGTAAAAAATTGTTCCTGCATTTTCAGGACAACCCTCCCCTCACCAAAACTCAAGCAGCACAAGTTTGCTCACACTATTACAGGTGTATTTTATCCTATAGAAATGTATTTTGAATATTTTGCTGTATTTACACTGGGGCATCTATTTGGATAAAGCAATTTACTGTGGATTTATAAGGTATTGGGAATTAATACCACTCCTAACCAGAGCATGATTCCCTACATGCACTGAATCCTCAACCAATTCCAGCTACACCCTAAGGAAAGGGATTCCCAGGTACAGCACAAAGCAGGAGAGCTGCAGAACAGCACATGCAATATCTGCTCCAACACTCCATCAGCCAAGGATCCTTTAAAGATGATCCTCTGCAGCAAAGGCTTTCCATCACTTGTAAAGATTTAATTCTATCAGCAAAACTCTCTCCAACAAAAACTAGTTTCTCCAGTTCTCAGAAGTTAACAAGTGTTTTCCTGGCACAAGATATGTTTCCATAAATGTAAAAGCTGGTTTCCTAGACATTAGAACAAGATTTTTAATTAATCCTTAATGTTGCCTTAACTCATTACCAAATCCCAGGACAAACATAGGCCTCATCCAAAAGATCAAAAGCACTGTAAAAACATGAAGTTACGGTCTCAAACCATTTCCTCTTTAGAAATACAGGAAGATGCAGTAGTAACAAACAGTCCATTTATTGGGTCTTAAACTACGTACACAAGTGAAATCATAATTTTGGCACTATGCTATACAGTGGTTACATCCGTGTGGTGACACTCCTTAAATATTGCCCCAGGAGCACTGCTGTGCTTGGAAGTTTGGGATGAGCCACATAAAGGTCTCAGTACACCTGGGGGTTTTGCATGAAAGATGAAACACACACCAGTTTATGAGTTATTTCCATGTACCTCACGCTCTATGAATGGATCACACCAGAATATGTGATGTCAGCACTGAGAAATGGCCACACGTGTTGCAGTAAAATCTGAATGAGACACAATCATGAGATACAGGAAAAGCAAAACAAACCCTCTCAGACACAAAGAGATATCCTGTTAAAGAAAATAATTTAAAAAACTAAGAATGGCAATTGTTTTGATACAAAAGCCAGAACCACTACTGTATTAACATCTAAGTATGAATCTTTACAAATTAATCTCACAATGGTGTTATGTAAAAGATTGCAAACTGTACAATGTTTTGTCAATGCAATGCCTCTACAATTTATACAGTCTTTTACAACTATGTAACACATATTAAACAGCTTGTTAAACAGCCAATTTATACCCGTCTTGTAACAAAGCTGCAGGCAAAAAAACACAGAGCTTCCACAATCTTCAAACGAGATATGCTTGCTCAATCTTTAGGCGAATACACTGTTAAAAACTGCTTTTCCACACTGTGCATACATTTCATTCAGTGAATTCAACCACCACTAACAGTCCTATCTGTGGGTTCTAATTACATGGAAACACCCATTTCCCCCTTAAAAATATGGAGAGAATCATAGATTTTTATTCCACACGTGGTCAAGACACTCCCGAAGGCCTGGCCAGGCAGCAGGAGCTGCCCATGCTGCATCCTCCCACCCCCTGCACTGCACAGAGGTCAGCTATTTACATTTGCACAAGGGAGAGAATACAAAAAGGCAACGCTGCCCTGAGGTGGATTGGATGGTAATCAAATCCCAGTAGTGAAAAATAAAACTCTGAGGAAGGAAGGCTCCCGGGGTTGTGTATGGACTGGGGGAGGAGTTGCATCGGCAGAATTGGAGAGCTCCACTGGGAAAATTCTGGTTTGCGGCACTCTCTGGTTTTGCATATCCTTAATGTCAGGAACAGGGGGCAGAAGAAGGGGGTGAGGGATGTGCAGTGTAGGTCACTGTGTGCAAGGAAGCAGAAACAAGACTGATGTGTGATGCAGGCCAAGGAGAAGGGTCTTGCCATGGACGCATGATCAAGCCCTGCAGGCGCAGCCTCAGGGCTCCCCCAGCTGCTCCCTGGGGAGGTGAAATTCCTTTTGAATAGAACCAGATCTCTATGTTTGTATTTAACAATGGTTTTGATTAGGCATCAGGATTTCCAGGACAAAGTTCTCTACATGATCAATTTCTTTTCAGTTTCCTTTATTTCGCAGAAAAATTCCTACATCCTCATTTTCCCCAGGAGAAACCTGAAAAGAAAGAAGAAAGAGTTCAAAACACAAATATTGCTTCATGCTCTTGTTCATATGAAAAGATAAATTAAAGCTTCTCTTGGAATACTGTCACAAAACATCACAATACAATAGAGATGGGCATCTTGTAGTGTAACAAAGAGAAACCCCAGGAATGGATTCACTCTTTGGGGACATGCCTGTATGAAGAGCCCTGGCAGCAAAGCCAGAGTGTGGAAGAGGAAACCAAGTAGTAGCAGCCATTCCCCATCCTGAGATGTAGGTGATAGCCTGGACTGGGTGGTATAAAGTCTTCAGAGGCATCAGAAGTACAAAGCAGCACTTTAGGGGCACTGCCAGGCATTTAAAAGGCAGCTAACTGGCAGAAAATGGAGAAAAGGAACATCAATATTCAAGAAAAGAAGTGTAAATGTCTTAGCAAAGCACAGAGATGCACAGAAAGATGGGCAATATTTAAAGTATTTAACCAAAATAAATCTGACAAAAACCACTGGAAGAGGCAAGGGCCAGAAATTTGGCTGTAGTGTTTTTCCTGTGGTTAAGGGTTCTTCCCAACTCTGAAGTAGAATTCCTAAGACTGAAGCTTATGGCAAAATCCATCAGCTGACCCACCTATGCATAATAGCAGGGTGAAACCAGGAGGTCAGTGAGCACCAGGAGCTGGTCATCTGTGAACTGCTGCTTGTGCTCCTGCCAGTTGTCGTGGTGGGTCCTCCGGAAATTGGACAGCGTTTTCTTCACCGTCATCTGCCAGCACAATCAGGATGGAGCTCTGTCAGTCAGAGACCCCAGCTCCACACCAAAACCAATGTTGGATACAACAAACACAACTGCTCAGTACCACCAAGGGCTGGAGCAGACCCAGAGGACAGGAGGGCTCTGGGGAGTTCAGCCCAGGATTTTAATTTTCACAGTTCTGGTTAGTCTTTTGACCAGGGTCATGACTCCAACATTCTTATAAAATAAAAGCCAAGTACTTTTACCCCATTGGCTTTTTCTTGGCTGTTTCAAAAGGGTGTTTTTGGTGTGAAAACATCAAAGGAATTCTTCATCTCACTCCTCTGGCTAAAACAGCCACAGTCAACAAAACCCAACGGACAGGACAAAACAATAAGAGCTAAAGGCAACGATTTCTTTAAAAACTTATTTCTAGGGCAGCTCATAACACTTCATTTTAAAAATTCCAGACTGATGGTTTGGTTCAGGTTGGTGTTCCCTATAATGGCATGCACCAAAGGGACATCTTTAATTAAAAAAACCCACTTCGTCATTATAAATACAGTTCTTGCAGCTTTCAATTTAATGCTTTAAATTTGAAAGCAAGGACAGATCTACCACAAAAAATACTTAAAAGCAGGTCATGCTTTAAAACTATTCAGAGTCATTTAGTAAAAAGCAGCAGAAATTAAATTTCTTAATAGGTTCCTATGCTTTTCTAGGAAAAGAGAACTAAGAATGAGTCCCACGTATTTAGCTGTTTTCTGTTGAATACAGAGCTGTATTTTTACCTCAATAGGCTGGGGATCATTGAGGTGGGCACTGAGATCCATGAGGAGCTGTGGCATCCAGGTGGGAACATCGTAGGGACTGGACAGGATGCAGGCACTGAGCCCCAGGACACCGGCATGGCGCTTCACCAGGTCTGCAAAAACATGGCATCAACTCACATCAGTCAAAGAAAATCAGCAACAAACTCCCCAGCACTGCAGAGACCTCCAGCTCTGTAGAAATCCAGAGAGTTCTACAGACATGAACTTATGGACCTCCAGATTGGTTCTGCTTCCTTACTCAGAATCCCAGATTCATTCTTGTATCTTTAATTTTTTACACCATCTTCCAATAGGAATCAATGTGCAACTGCTGGACACTTTATAAACATTTCAAAGGAACTTTCCTCTCTCAAAGAAACTCATTACTAACATCTCCATGTTCCCTCTTTCTGCATTCAGAGTGTTTTCTCAAATCCCAGAACTACTGGACAATATGAAAAGCAAACTTCTGGGTCAAATGACTGTGACTCAGATGCATTAAATGCCCAGGCAGAAGCCAAAGTTCCAAATCAGGGTTAACTAAGGGAGTTTTTGTTCTGGTTTATTTTTTGGTTGGTTGTTTTGTATTTGTTGTTTGTTTTTTTAAGAATAAAAAACCCACACTGCTAACAAATAGAAGGTAAGGTGGGCAAGGAGTGAAATTATGTTGTGACAGCCAAAGAACTTTATTTATTGAGGAACTTGATATCCCTCATCATCTGCATCCTTATCTGTGTGAACTGGAAACTGGAAAAACCTCTATAATGTAAATTCTAAAAGAGTAAGAAATTACTTTAACATAGGAACACATAATCAAGATATTTGCCTTTGCTGTGTATTCTTATCATTAATGTTGCAAATCAAATTCTATGCCAGTCTTTGTTACCCAAAACACTGATTTTCTTCCTGAGCTGCTTTCTTACCCCCTGAAGGAATTGTGTCCCCCACTGAGGCCAGGTCCCTCTTCCTTTTCTTGGGGAGCCTCATCTTGCAAAGCTGCTCAAAGTGAGTCTGCATGGGCCCGTCCATGGTGAGGAAGTTGCACTGCAGGAGCCCGCTGAGCGTGGTGGCAGCCATCTCCCTCACCTGAGCACAGGTGGGACAGAACACTAATTATTTATGCCATTACTGCCCTTTTAAGCACATCCAACTAACCCAAGTGAGCAAATCTTGCTCAGCAAAAGCCTTTAAAGTATTATCCTACTATTAGTGGTTTATTAGATGGCTCTTTAATAAACATGCTTTGCTGTAATACAGGACTACTGTCACAAAATATGCCATAAAGTGACCTGCTACTCAAGCAAATAATGTAATTTAACTCCATTGTCAACAGAAGATCTTTAGAAAGTTTAAAAACAAACTTCGACCGAGACCAAATAATCAACCTGCTTCACAAAATTCCTAACAGGCTCTGTATTGACATCAGTTTTAAAGTGGGCTTTATTCAAAAGCACTTAGTTTTTCCCCTAACAAAAGCAGAAGAGCTTTTCCAAGAAAAGGCAGGAGGAATGTTCCAGAGACTTAGCTGATTCTGTTCTACCCATAGTACAAGAACTCTTTGAAAGACAAAACAGATGCTGGATTAATAAGCAACAAAACAAACTTTATGATCAACAACTCAGTTCTGTAATGCTCCAGCATGATGGATTTCCTTGTCTCAAGTACCAGATTTCTGCACTATCTGCACTACATGAATAAAATCAGAAATCCACATTGGAAAAATAGTCTTAAGGGTAACACAGAAACCCCAAAGAACAAGACTAAACTTAGCTTTCATCTAATTGCCAAGCCATTCAAAATACAGATCTCCTTTTCCATTCCTTTTAAACCAGCGACAGCACCTTGTTAGTGAATTCTGAGTAGAGACAACTCATCCTTACTTTTAAAAACAAGTGACTAACCCATCAGTATTGCTAATTTCTCTCATCTCCTCAAATCTCCCAAAGCCAGGAAGTTACAGATGTGTAAAACGGTATTTAAATTGGGAGTCCCTCCAAAACTCACTCCACTTTCCATAATTACATTCTGACAAAAGCCTCCCAATGTTTACAAACTTGCAAACCAAAGCAACTGGTTGAGATGCTGCCACCAGATTTTTCATAGGTATATTCTGTCACAGGTAACTGCAAACAGAACATTTGTCTCTGTGGAGCACAAACACCTGTTCTGAATCCAATGCAGCAGATTATAATAATAAATTACATCCTTGAACATGATGTTCTGAGCCTCACAAAGCCATAAGTACAGCTGCAAGAGCTGCAATAATTAAGCAGAGGAAGTTCAAATCAGCTCTTGGGAATCTGACCAATTCCATTTAAATTTCTACAAGGTACTATTCTAACGTGATCTACTTTGCTGATACTGAAGAAGGAAGGATGAGGTGAGAGGCTGGCAGTGTTGTTTATCAGCAGTTTGTGAGTCCCTGAAGAGCTGAGCTATTAAATGAGACATGATGTGCTAATACAAGAGCCAGATACAAAGCAGCTCGGCTGGGAAGTGAGCGAGCTCTCAGGAGAGCTGGGCTCATTACATCCCTACTCCCTGTATTACAACCACTTTAATTTCTAAATTAATCATCCAGCTAGAAGGAACACTTTGCTGTGAGGAGCACCTGGAAGCAAAGCCTTTAAAATCATTCACGAAGCAGCTGATCACTCACCACCTCTGGCACTAAATTTATAAATGATCACACTCATGATGAAATACAGAATATAAAAACTATAGGAATCTCCCCATCACTTATGGGGTTTGGGTTTTTTTGGTCAGAAGGAACTGATCATGGTCTGTGGAAGTGCAACAATATCAGAACAAAACCACTCAACAGCACCAGCCAAACTCAACTGCAGACGTTGCAAGGGACTACTTAAACAGAGAGAAAATACTCTCATTCCTGTAAAACTGCAGTGCAATATGAAAAATGCTTATCAAGACATGACTGCTGTGCATATTAAAACAATCATCATCGGGTCTGGCCCTTGGTATCAACATAAGCAAAAAAATAAAAGTATTTTAAAATCCAAGAACCAAAACCTTAATTCTATAGAGCAAAGACAGCAAATCCTAGTCAAAGCTAATGATTCTCATCTTAATAATCCAGCATCCAAAAACTACACAGGAATTACTCAGCAGGATACTGCATCTTGTCCGTTATCACCAAGAAAGAACAAGACTACTTTTCAGAGAAAAGTGAAAGCTTCCATGGCAACAGCATGATCCAGAGTGGTTATGGACAAAGGTAGGCTTTTTGGATTTGCACCTCTGCGGTGCAGAGGGATAATCTGGTATGTTTAAAGTAACTTGATAAATTGCATTCAAGTGAATCAAAGGTATTTTCAAAATGGTGTGAGATTATGAGGTAGGTGTTCTGACAAACAACTTCTGTAGGATTGCAAGGTGATGCAGAAGGAAAAAAAAGCATCCAAAAGTAGGATTTCATTGATATCTGCCAACTGCACAAACACCAGGGAAAATGATGGTGCAGGGGAGGTAGGCCAGGCAGGAGGTTAACACTACAGATTCTTCGCTTTACTTAAACATGACTTAAATTCACATAATTTAATGCAAGCCCCTCAGTTCTAGAAAGTTATTGATGTAAATATGAGTATTTTTGTCATTAATATGATATGATTAGATGTGAGGCAGACCTATAGAGTCATAAATAGTGGTTTTACACACTTTTGACACAAGAAGGGACTTGACCTTGGATGTTGAATTTTCTACCAACACACATTTATAGTAGAATTAATAATATCCCTATTTTATGTACTGAAACCAAGCTCCAAGCAATGCACCATTTGGTGAAAAAGTAGAAGCAGTGGAACTTTTAAAAAAACACTAATGGAGTATTTTATTATCAACTGTTTTCCTGGAATGAATGTGAAAGAAACAAATCCTATAAAGCTCATTTTCAAAGCAGGAAGAATGCTGAGCTAGAAATACCTCCTGAATTAGTTTACGTCAGCTTTTCCAGAAAACTTGACAAAGGCAAGAAACAGTGGTGTGAAAGCAGTGCAGAAAAGGGACCACTTGCCTCTAGCTGTTCATCTTCCAGGAGTTTTATTACCAGCCACCTGATGTCATTGACTGCCTCACTGTTGTTGAGGAAGATGAAGAGATTGTAGAACACCATGGTCTGGAGGTAGGTTAAGATGGTGTATCGGGCATGCCAAGAATTGCTTCTTGCTGTCTGCAGTGAATAAATCAGGGTGAGAAGAAAAAAATGTCAAAGAAAACAGGCCCCTGATGGAAAGTGAACAATATTTAAGAAAAAAGCTTCTGGGGGTAGTTGCAAAGAACTTCCTTTATTCAGGTAATTTTGTTTCATACACCTTATATCTCCAAAGTAGGCAGTTACTATTTAGGTAATAATTTTCACAGGCTTCACTTTCAAAGCAGATTGTTAAACAGAAATGTATTGTAAAACCCTAAAAGAATCAGATTCAAGGGCAGTTCTTTAGCTGAAGACTCATTATGAAACTGGACTTTGAATTGTTATGCTCATGAGGAGACTTAAAGTGATCCACTAGTGAACCAAATGTTAATATATCAAAATGCTGTTCCATTTGTTATAAAAAGTAAGTGGCTTAAATGTTAAACGAGATACACTTATTAACTGTTTTAAAACACTTTCAATAAAATCTTTCAGATCTAAATCAGTATTTGATTTGTTTAGAATCATAAATAAAAAGCAGAAGATGCACGAGATGAGAAGAAGCTGTAAGCTGTTCAGACCACACTCACTTGTTTTAGCACCTGAAGTACCAAAGGCACTTGCTGAGGACACAGCAAACCCTGAGACATCAAGGACAAACACATCTTAGCATCTCTTTTGAGCTCATCGTAGCTGTTGTCGTTCTCCACGGGTGCAATCTAAATAAGAGCAGGGAGGGAACAAAACCCTGTTAGTAAATAGGCACTGGTGACAGCATAATCCTCAAAACAAGGGTAATCTCAGGAAAGAACAGCTGTCTAGGAAAAATACATTCAATATACTGCTGAAAGATTAGGTTAGCTGGGAAAAACAATCAATATGACATTAAATATTCTCAGTAAAATCAAGATACTCTGGTGAGATTTTCGTTCCCCACTGCTATTCTCTTGGTATCAAACCCAATTAATTTCATATTTTAGATCCGGGTCCAAAACTGAGACAAAGCTTTACCAAGGTCACTTCCACTTCAATAGATCTTTATTTTATGGTCACATAGATTACTGTTGGGTAATCTATTGATGTTTGTGCACTTTGGGCACACAAGTATGGATTATTTCAGAGAGGTAAGACTGGATGACACAGATTCAAAGAATACAAGAATCAGAGGAACAACAGGAGACACTTAGAAAGAATTGTGTAGTCAGGAAACAAAAGAAAATAACTCAAGGTCCTTAGAGAATCATGGAATGGTTTGGGTTGGAAGGGTGATCCTGTTCCACTCCCCTGCTATGGGCAGGGGCACCTTCCATTAGAGCTGGTTGTTCAATCCTGCATGTAACCTGGCATTGAAATATTATGAATATATATAAATAAAATAACTTCAGTTTATTTATACAATCCTTTCTTAATCAAACATAACCAATAAAGGAGAAATTAAAGGATGTACCTTGAAAAACAAAGGTAACAGCTGGAGTTGCTCTGTGACAGCTGTAGAGAAAGATCGTCCTGCACTCGCCATCAACCACTTCAGAACTGTTTGAATAAAGAGAAACAAACACCGATTAAGAAGAAAAATATTAAGAACTCTGAGGTCTGCAAATTGTGTAGCAATCATCATGTGCCAAAATACTCCCCATTCCTTGACCTCCTTAACTCACTGGTTTTCAGAAGTTTAATGCCCTGAGTTCGCTCATCTTGTTCACCGACTCCATTCTCTTCCATAACATGATTCTGGATTTCTTCATCTGCTTCCATGAGGGGTTTGAGGTTTTCAAGTATCCGGGTAGTAAATTCATGGACACGAGGAGATTTAGTTGCAGCAGTGTTTGGCAAGGAAACATCTATCATGAATATGTAGGTCAACACACTAGAAAAACAAAGCCAGCAGGAACACACAGTGAGCATGACCCTTGTCCAGAGAACAGTGATCTGTGAACTCCAAATGATCCAAGATCAATTGGGTGACCTTTGAGGGTTAATACTTAGAGAAAATTTCCTCTCATCTTCAATTCAAAGCTATTTAAAACCAATGTCTCTTCTAAGAGCTTTAGAGATGTCAAACATAAACATAGACAAGAAACTAGTGAGGCCCTGGCACAGGTTGCCCAAAGAAACTGTGGCTGCCCCTGGATCTCTGGAAGTATCCAAGGCCAGGCTGGACAGGGCTTGGAGCAACCTGGGATAGTGGAAGGTGTCCCTGCCCGTGGCAAGGGGTGGGACTGGATGAGCTTTAAGATCCCTCCCAATTCAAAACATTCTATAAATAGACAAATGAAAAGATGAACATTCTATGAAAAGACAAATATAGAGAAGTCATCTGGAATTTCTGAAGCAAGTCTCTTAATTATATATCTGATTTTTGTTACAAGCATTAATGCTTTTCAGGTTAATTATTTAGTTACCTAACTACCCAAATAAAATGAAGAGTTAAAACCCAACAAGAACTGCAGCAGACAACACTGACCTTCCTATTCTCTCTCGAACATTCTTGTAGACCTGGGTGAGTTTGGGCTCCAGGTACTTGAGCAGCCTGTGCAGCAGCTCTGGCACTCTCCACTCCTGCTGGGCAAGGCCCCCTTGCAGCACATAAAGCCGGCTGGGAATCAGAACAGCTCTGTTTTAGTCATACAGAACATTCCTCCTTCCCCAGTCCCCTCCAGACTTTGTTTGGGAATGGGCACAAGTGTGTCAGTGCACCAGAGTGTCCTTCAATGAGCAAAGATGGGTAAGAATGGCCCAGTGAAACAACAGTACTGCTGCTCTGCCAGCCCTAAATCTTCCCATCCTGTAAATTGAGTTATATTAAACATTTTATCATGAAGAACCTGCCATTGTGCGGGGAAAGCTAAGTGGAAAGCATTGCCTTTGTTCCCCTCTCCTACAAGGCAGCTGGCACAGCATCCTCTCAATACAATTTATCCAGGCTGTATTTCCTACTCTATTCAACCACAATAAAACAGTTCAAAATAATTTTACCAGGCATCTACAAATGATCCTCCTTCACCACTCAGTGGAGATTCCAACAGTAATTCAAACAACCAGTGCAGTTTCCTAGGATCTCTACTCTCCTGGAAAAGAACAGGAAGCAGAGATGTAAGTAAATGAGAGGGGTTTAAAATATAAATAATATATAAAATAAGGTATAAACAAGGAAAGTTTTGACAGAGGTTTTTTTTTTTTTGCATCCCCTGGATTTATTTATTAAATAAGGGCAACATTCAGTATGTTTTCACAATGAACCTCAATAGAAGAAAAACCCAATAAAACTATACACAGTTTTAATTAATTGGTAAATACAATCAGAACAGAAGGAAATTTAGCTTAATTTCTGAGATACCTGAATAACTGTGCCTCAGTTTTGCTAATCAGGGTTCTGGCTGACAAGCTACACTGAGTTCTGCTGAGTGATGTGAAAGAATTATTGACCCAAGATATTTGTACCCTGTCACTGACCCTGCTGCCCAGCACCACAGCTCCCAGTTCACTGCAGGAATCTTAATCCACAGTGGATCCAGCTTTAGAAGACAAAAAATGGGATACTTACACAGGAGGTGGCAATGCAGGTGCCCCAGTCATTGTATGTTTCCACTGTGATGTTGGATAAAGCTGTTCGAAGCAATGGACACAGAAGCTTCCAAAGTTTTTCCACCTGCCCAGCAAAAACACAAGAGACACGATTTTACTATTTAAGGATCTCAAACCCAGCCCAGATATTAAAATGTCTTCTTTATTTTTGTACTGATTCTCTCAGGATTATTTTTTGGCATAGACAGCTAGGCCTGAATTAAATAAGTATTTAGCAGTCCAAGGTGAACATAAGCACTTATTCCTCTGGGAAATTACAAACCACATCAGCTTTGCCATCTTCTTAACACCAAACTGTTCCTAGTTTTAATACTTGAGCATTTTCCTAACTCCTGGCAAGAACAGGCACCAAATCAAGCAATGAATTGTGCTCCAAGTTTGGCAATCAAGACCTCAAATTCTAATTGGGTTAATAATTCAAAATTACTCTTTAACTTCCAAGAATGACTCAAAAATACTGCTCCAGCACCTTCTCAAAGGTCCAGTGTTTAGAACCTCTTATGAGACCAGCTATGATTTCAGCTAGACATCTCTGGGTGCTTTCATGGGAGTCTGCGACCAGTTGCTCCAAGTGGGGCTGAAAAACTGGCAAAAAGGCATCATCAAAGTTTCTGAAAAGGCCCTGGAAAACAAGAAGGGAAAGGGTCTTCAGGAACTATCTAAAACACTGTCTTCCCAAGAACATAATAATATTGTGAAACACTTGAGTTTGAATGTACAGAAAATGAAATTACTTTGCCTTTTTCAAGAGCATTATACACCAGTGTCCTTCAGACTATTACAATACTCTAAATATGTTTCCCTAAGTAGTTAATCAGAAGAGAGGATCAATAGAATTACCCAGAGCAGCTTTAAAAATCAATGTTTTGCAACTGTATGAGCCCAGCAGTCTGTGGGTTTTCCATGCTCTGGGAATTGTCTACAAAATGAGAACAATTTAGTGATTGAACTCTCCTTACCTTGAAGAGGCAAAATCTGCGAGGATTAAATTTGTCCTTTCCCTTTCTGTCTTCTAAAGACAAAAATTTTATTAACTGCTCAACAAACTTTGGATCAGAAAAGTGATCATATACAATTTGTTCTTCCTGTAACAGGAAGAAAAAAAAGGATTAGCTCTGAGGTGTTTCCTTGTCACAGTGATATCCTAGTTTTTACAAGTCCCATGCTTCATTTGCATTCTCAAGGAAAGAAATGTCTTGGTTGTTCATTTCCCCTTTCATTTTATAGGAAATTATCACACCCCTAAAAATTAGTCCTTCCCACTGTCATTAATGACCTTGGTCTCAACTCTAATCATGACTGGAAAGGGAACAAGAAAGTGCTCATTCATACAATTATTCCATGATCCCTGAGAGAAAAGCAGCAATACATTAAAATAACAACTCCTTCTGGTATGCTGACACAATAGGAATTAGAAAAATACAATTAAAAGCATCTTGTAGGGATCTCCACAGTAATCTGTCAACAATATTAAGAAAGGAGAAGTACTATTAAAAAAACCCCACAAACTTCCAACTTTTACCTCTGTCAGCTCATCTCTCCTTCGCCCAAGCTTTGGTTGCTGCTCAACTGGGGCATAAACTGTCATAGTTCTGAATATTAAAAACAAAAGATAAGTAATAAAAAGTTAAAATAAAAAATAAAAATACACTAGAACATGTTGTTGCTTTCTATGGTGTTGTTTTCTATGTTCTCAATATTAAATAGAACTTATCCTCAACTCCAAAAGATTGAAATTTAAATAAGAAAATTTACAACAGAATGAAGTTTGTTATTAAAGGTTTTGCTATACAAGCAATCCAGAATTATTAGAATACTCTACATATATCTAATTTCCAATATGAATATTTCATTTTAACAGTAGCAGTTTAACAGCCATGTGGAACTGGTGCCTATTTGTGCCTATAGCCTAAATAGAGAGAAATTAGTAGAAAAGAAATAATAAACAAAAAGTCCCAAACCAACCAACACAAAACCCACCCAGAAATGGTAAAACAAGCAAGGAGCACAAAGGACAAAATAAATTGCATTTTTTGTGGTTCAATCAAATTAAATACATATATATATAAGAAAAATTAAAAATCATAATAAAACAGGATTTTATTTCTCACAGAATTTTTCCTGCTGACTCTCCAAGCTCCACCTCAACACTAACACTACTCACTGGGGCCAGGTGTAATATCCCCAGTGTGTTTTCTCCACAAAACAGCAGGATTCCCAGGCTTCCTTGGTCTTTGGTAGGCTCTGGCTGTTGTAGTGCAGCCACTGGTTGTCAGCTCTGTCACCAGCCTGGATGCTAGAAGGCTTCAGGCTCCCACCTGAGCCAAGAGGAAAATCAAGATTAACATGTATAAAAATGATAAAAAATATATAAAAATTAAAAAGGAGGCATACATATTTTTCTCACAAATAACAAGGTTTTTAGAGAGGAAATAACCCCCAAAAGCAAAGAAAAACCCAAACTGAAAGATTACCAATTATACTACTTCTGTATCATATTTACTTATTTCCTTAGAACATTAACAATCAGGGAAAAAATAAAAGCTCGTGATTCTATGTTTAATTTAACCAGAAAAGCTTTTAAAAACATTTTAGGATAAATGTAAGATGTGTCTTATATTAAATAAAACGTACTTATTTCGTAAGGGCAGATGGGCACTTTCTTGTGCGTTCTCTTAAGCTGTTTAAGAATCCCAGCCACAGCTGAGATGGCCACCTAAAGAAAAGTAAAAGAAGGGCATTAACGTATTCATTCCATACATTTCCCTCAGAAGGATGTGGCTCATCATCCCTAAAAAGCCATTGAACACTGGAGTGAACCCATAAGGAAATAATCCTGGTTATTTCAGGGGATATAGGACATGAATTACTTTACACGCCAGAAAACTCTCACTAAAAATTTTGTTCTAGTAGTTTGAATTTAATATTGTTTTAACAATTTTTGGGGGGAAAAGGAGGTTTGTTTTGAGCCTCACTGAGGCAGCAACAGAAGAAATGAAACACATCGATGGCTCCCTTCAAACAACAAACTGCAGGTGAGAAAAGCAGCCATCTGCAAAAGAAATTCTGCAAAAGAACTCTGAAATAAATAAGGACTCAGCCCATCCCACATCTTCACAGTTTACAGATTTACACATGTCACGCTACAGCGCTGCCAAGACTGCCATTTCTTGGATTCGGAATTCTATACACATGTATGGCTGGAAGGGGGAGGAGGAGTTCCACCACAGCTTTTGTGCTTTATCCCAGCAAAACCCCATGAGCACCTGATGTAAAGCCCAAAGACCTGCAGACCCAAAGGAAATCCTTCTCTTGGGCTTACCTTCCGAACCACAAGCGCATCGTGGTTGAGACACTGCACGAAGAATTTTATGGCACGGGCGGGCAGGATCCTGTCATCCCTCAGGAGCAGGGACAGGAAGCCAATGCTTATGTGCTCGAACTTCCAGGGCCTGAAAAAACCCCAAATATTCACAACAGAATGTAAATACCAAAGTTTATCTACTGGTTTTACTCAGAAATTATTACATGTATTAAGATTATGTAAATACATAAATTAATGGCGCTGCTGTAATCGATGAGCTTAACTCATTTTGGGAAACCTCCAGTGTTCTGGGAACACACAGGTGTAAAAATATAAAATACATGGTGTAAAATACCTATAGGGATATTCTTTTTAAAGTTTTTTTACACAAATACTATGGAAACAATCAGAATCTATTCTGACATCAGTGTTACAGACAGAACCAGAGCTTTTTAAATTAAAAAAATATTAAAAACCTCAGTAACGGGCTAGACTAATTAAGGAAAAAGCTCGACTCAAAGATGTGATGATGCCTTATATTAACAAACCAAGCTCCCGGTGCAAATAAATCCAAGACCATGGTAACTGTCCTCCTGGATATTGATCCATGCAACCACCTCCAATCCACCCTGAAAAAACGCTTTCATGCACAAAAAAGGGGGACTTACAGATTTCTCTGTTCCACACAGTCCAGCAGCATGTTGACCAAATTTTCATAGTTCCTGAAAGAGAGGCCGTTATCAACCACATAGTACTGAGACATCCATTGAAAAATAGAGGAAAAGTTTGTCAACAAAAGGTGTGTAAAGATCAAAAGGCAAAGAGGAAATAGAAGTGTAGAGAGAAGATGCAGCCCAACAATCCTTGGATATTCTGAATTTTTCTGTTTAGCCACTCTAGATGATGACATTTAATGTGCAGTTCAAGGAAGCTGAACTCACCTCAGAGCCTCAGTGTTCTTCTCCTTCTGTCGCTGAATTCCCAACTGAATTTCCTCCGATCCCAGGGCTGGGAACTCTGAACTTAGCTGTCCTGACTTCTGCAGCAGAACAGCCACCTACATGCATTTCTCTGGAACCTGTTGATGGACAGTGCAAAGATTTGGGACTTGAACTTACAAGTTTTTAACATCTCTGCTTTGGAATCAGCAGAGTACAGAATTTCCTTGTCCATATAGACAAGCCTGAACACCAAGGAACTGGTCACTCACTGCAAAATCCAGTCCAATGGTTTCATACTGCCGATGGATTTTCTCTGCTAGGTCATCAAAGAGTCTGACTATGGATGGTTTTTCCAAGGACATGGCTTTGCTAAGCCCAGAAGAGACAATTGCTGGCCACGTCTGTGCTATACAATCCCAATCGTGCAGATTGGCCAAGCACACCCCGCTGTGATTCCCAAGAAGACAATATAAGGCACCCTGTGGAATGGAAGATGGGGTTTGGGAAAGTTAAAGCTCAGCTCATCTGTGATATTGACATACGCACGCACCCACACAGAATGAAAACTCAGCTGCAGCTACCAAATCATTAAAATGTCCATAAACATTCAGCCTCACTGTCAAATTACTCAAGATTTTACACTGAGTCCTCTTCATTTAATGAGACTGGAAGCCCTGCCAATTAATTTATCCACAGATTGGCTGCCTGATTTCTCAATTATGTTAGAGGAGATGATTCACAACTGCTTCACCTTGACTACAGCTTCTCAATTTCCATTCCATAACTTAAAAATAGGTGCTAACTTACATTTTGGTAATATCTGAGCACACACGGAACATATTTAAACACAGTATTTCTCTTGAAGATAGATCTAATACAAATAATTCCTTCCACCAGTCATGCCTATTAGCCATGAAAATATCAGTCATGCTGATAAACAAGCAAAACCCACTTTCCCCATTAAAAATTCTCATGTAAAAACACTTTCAAAAGACAGCCACAAAATCAAGTTAATGAGGCAGTACTTTAAATTGCTTCTGAGTGACATCTTGCCGGTCAGGATGCAGGAATTCCAGAACTAAGGGAATGATATCTCTACAACAGAAATTGTAGGTTCCCAGAGCTGTGAAGAATGCTTGCTGAGCTTTACTTCTGACCTGAAACAAAAAAAATTACTAGATAAAAATAACATCCTCATCCATTTCCGTTATTTATGCATAAAGTTTTTATCATGTATTTGTGCACAGAAACAAAATTATTTGTGGAAGGTTGTAAAAACCCCACCCTGTTTATAGAAACCTACTTCTTGTTTCTGGCATTTATATGAGAACAGCTACAAAGTTACAGAATATCCTTTATGTTGCCAGAAATGAGGTGTTTTTAAGCACATTTGAAAAGCAAACAGCCAGACCAACAGATTTAGGATGCAGAATCACTTGAACAGACCAACAAAATACTCCATAAAATCTCAGTTTAAAAGGGGCTGCTCCTCACCTGCCCATAAGAACTTGTGGACAAACACAGAAGATCCCTGATCATCTCCTGGTGGGAAGTTTTGTATTCACAGCCTTCCATTGTCAGAGTTCTCAGCTGAATTCATG
Source organism: Leptocoma aspasia (assembly GCA_013399835.1). Lineage (NCBI taxonomy): Eukaryota > Metazoa > Chordata > Aves > Passeriformes > Nectariniidae > Leptocoma > Leptocoma aspasia. The sequence goes on from VXAX01004346.1 coordinate 131,688, forward strand.
GGAAGCACAAAGAAAGGACAGACTGTTTTTACATTTCACACATATAAAAACACCAATGCAGGAATACTGTTATGATGACATTTAGCTAACTATGCAAAGCAGCTTTTCAAGCAAATTAGTGAGAATTGAAGGGGAAGAATTACCTCATGCTGCAGCATAACCCTGTCAATCAGCAAGGCTCTGATGTGTTGTTTCTTCCCTTGAAGCTGTAAAAAAAGGCACCCTTTGGGTTAGATTTCAGTATTAGATCTGCAAATCAGGAACCAAAGCTTCACAAAGCCAAGTCACTGACCCTGTTCTCCATTGATTTTTTCACTAGATTGAAGCTTTTCCATCGTGAATCAAACTCATGCTTGTGAGACCCTTGGAACTGCAAAACATCACTGATAATCTGTGGAAAGAAAGAGAGGATACGAGTGACTCTTTTGCTTAACAAGTCATCTCGCCTTAAGTTTTACAAATGTAAAGCATACCTTTATTATTAGAAACAAAGACTTGGTATCATCTTCTGAATTATCAAGAATGTAACCTACAATTGGGAGAAATGAAGTGTATAATCAGACAGGAAAAGAGCGTTAAAAATTAGCAATGATTTTGTTTCTGCAAAGCTTAACTTTCAGAATTACAGGCAAAGTAAACAATACAATTTCTTCATCTATAAAATCATACTGAAGTATGACACAGTTGGTTTTAGTTACAGGAGTTATCAAACTTACGCAGCAATTTCCTTGTAACCTTTGCAATTGTTTCTCTGTAATTCTCCCTGGATAAATCTAAAAGAAAATAGAACATATTCTGTTAACCATACAACAGGATAAAAAGCAATTGATTGTGGAAAGCCAGAGCAGACTATTCAGAACTGACAATATGAACTATTATAAAAATAACCATTTGTTATATCTAAGGACATGGCTCTCATCAGTTTATCACCTCTGCTGCTTGAGTTTTATAGGTACACAACCTTCTTTATCTGTCTTGACAGTTGGTTTTATTTCTAAGTTCAGGCAGTTCATTTAGCATATGGGAATTGAGGAACACACAGAGTTCCCATCCCCAGCCAGACTGCTGCAGCAGACCCGTATCTCATGTATCACTGCTGAAAATAAAACTGTGTGTACACAGAACTCTGGTGTTGGTCATAAAAACTCATTTATATGAAGAGAAGAATCAAAATTATGGTCTCCAAACCACTATTTTTACAAAAAAAACCAAAACAAAGCAAAAACAAGCAAACCCAAAAAAACACAAAAAAAACCAAACAAAAAAACCCCCAGACAACACTTAGAGCCTACGTGAACAAACAGGGATCTACTTACCATATTCAACACCAGTGTACAGCTTTGTCTCTTCCAAAGATACCAGACTTGGGACCCTGCATGAAAACAAACTAAGTATTACTACACATTACAGAAATAATTAAGTATGTGCATTTCACTGGCATTTAATTCATTTTAACAAGTTACATTTCATGCCAGTAGCACACAGACTTCCCGATTTAGTAGTAATATGTCTTAGTTCTCACATTTATAAATTAACCATCCCTTTGGGTCAGACTTTGTCAGAGGCAGGGACACCATAAAGACACCTTGAACCCAGAATTTTGATTTCCCAGTTAACAGAACCTCATCAGTTCTATTAAACAGGCAGGAATTTTGTCTCTGTCAAACCTGTAAACACACTCATTGAAACACACATGGCTCCCTGTTGTAGGGAAGGACAGGAGTTTGAGTCCTTTTCCTGACAAATGAATTTTCTGTGTCCTGGTACTTACTATGAGTGTTCCCTGAAAGCAAGCTTCTAGCAGCAGTTGTGTGACAACAGCAGTAAGAAAGCACTAAAAGCCAGCATGAAGCAACATAATCACTGAGAATGTTTGGGATACAAAATAAATGTTACTTACAGATGAGCCACCCTTTCTCCTTTGAGAGGAGGCAGGATGTTCCCAGAGCCAATCAGGCAATTGTGCACGATGGCAAGACACTGCTGCACATCATCTCTTAAACAAAGAGAAAAACTTGGTTACTTATCTATTGATTGCTTGAAAATACACAAATGACAAACCACATCTTTTTTGTTAAGTTTTATGGAAGTTTTTTCTTCAGTTGCATCAGTTCTAAACACAGGAGGAAGCATTGCAGAAATCAAGCCAGGCTTTTTTGAGAGAACCTAATTTGTTTACAAACCCCAATATTTAACTTCATTTTCTGGAAAACATGGGAGATTTTATATTTCAAAACTGTGCAGGTAAGATAAACTAATGTCAAAATTGCTTTGAAGAATTTTATCTAAATCTCAGATAAAACCTATGAAATAACTCCTTACCCCAAGGCCAAGAAATTCCTTCCCTCCATGGGGAGGATGAGGGAATGCTTTAGGAGTGAATATTTTACAGTCTGAACACAAATTAAAATGCAAAATGTGAACAACTTCTTTCCTGTGTTACTTTATGGAAATAACATTAAAGTGCAACATTATAATATTTTCCCCTCAATTTTTGTACTGCCTGCGTGACTGGCAATAACTACTAGGAATGAATACATGCACCTTTCTCCATCCTACCTGGACATTTCCAGCTCTCCAAGTGCATAGAGCTCCAGCCTGGTGAGCTCAGGCTGCAAGAATGTATCCAGCAAATAAAAAGCAAAGCTTATTTCCTCAGATGAAGGAACGTGCCACTGGATGTCCAAGTTCCACAGGTCACCTGGTTTACCCCAGTCCTGCAGCAAATAAAGATGCTTCTTAATAATCAAGCTATTTGAATTGTGTTTTTTAAGAAAACAGCATTTAATATTATTAAAAAAACCCAAACGCATGGGAACTAAGTACAGCTATAAAGTAAAGTAGTTATCCTGACAAGTGCAGAAAAACACCACCACCATAAAATCAAACAGAATTCCCAATCCTATATATGTCTACACATACCTAGAAAATAACACATACCTGAAAGCACTAAAAGGAAAAGGACTGCACGGGTCTAAATGAAATATAACTTAATTATTCCTTTGACTGGACTAAATTCAGACACATGATTAAGTACAACTCAGACTTTTCATACTCCCATAGGGAACAGCAAAGTCATTGTGAATTTTTCAGTTTCAGAGGAGGAATTTAAAATAATTGCGTGATTGTTGGTTTTTTTGGGATTTGTTAATTTGTTTTGTTGGGGGTTTTTGGTGCTTGGCATTTAGGATATTTTTGCTCGTTTTTAAATCATTAACTGGCCCAAATGGATGTCCCCAGCAGTTACAAAACTGGACTAGCTTTCAGTAACAAGAGATTATCTGCAACTGGGAATTATGTAAAAACACTTTTCAGCAAAATGCAGTTGCAGTTGCAACAGGACAGCTGAAAAATGCTGCCTTTAAACTGGAATATTGATAAATTGACCTCAAAGTCTTAACAGAGAGCAGCACATGACTTCTGACTGTTTCAGTAACTTTTAATATTGCCACTTCTGTTTTCATTTTATCCCAAGTTCATGGCAGAATCACTATTTGACACTCTGCTGACCTGTAGAACACCACATCTCCTTGATGTGTATTAATTTACTGTAGTCATGCAATCATGGTAAAAAACACACAAACCACTAGTAAGTCATATAAAACTCAAAGTCATACTCAAAACTATAAAACTACTCGAACAACATTCAGTGTTCATATTTTTGCTATCTATATACTTTAAATTAATTGTCATTTGCTCTCTATTTCAAAGCCCAAAGAATCACTTCCCATTGCTGCTACCATCGTCCAGAAATCTCCAAATAAAACCATAGAGCGTACGACTGCTTTTAAAAAAAAACAAAACCAAAGAAAAGTCAAATCCTCTAATCCTAAATAAATGAAAATCCTTGCCTTGATAGGAAAGTATTCAGAAAGAGGCTTGTCAAAGCCACCTGGCACACTGCAGTACTCTGTGGGGTAGATAAGTGTAGCAGAACGAAGAAGATGGTGCAGTAGGTTACAAGACAGAATGTAACCCTGCTTACAGGTTAAGTGTAGGGTGCGCTGCAGTATCTTCCCAAACTGCTCCCTGTACAGTAGCAGCTTCTTGCCATCCACTCGAGTGATCTGGGGGCACAGAGAGACATTGCAAACATCAGTCTGGTCCTGCAGGACTGGACAGGGTCACACTGCTCAGCCCAGCTGGGCAAGGCTCCTTTCTCCAGCTCCCACTGAACTTGCACATGAACTGATGCTTCCACAGCAAACTGGAAAAGTTTCAGGGATGCCATCTGCTTGACCCCATCCTGAATTTTTCAGCAATACTTCTGTATTTTCTTAATTTTAAAATATTTCTATTGACCAAAAGCTTCTTATGTTTCTCCCTGCATTGAGCCCTGTTCTTTCACTCCCCCTCAATAATTGCTTTAATTTCATTCCACATGCAACACTGTTTTTATTTGCTTCAAACAACAACCACTCATGTTGCATTCAAAGTTAGGTAAAAAGCAGAAGCTCTCCAGTGCCATTCACACAACATTTACATTGCTTTAATAGATGTTAACTTTTTACTCCTTTCAGGGGCAGGATTAAGCAGGATGCAGTGACACACAAGCACAGGAAGAACATTTTTGGGAATACCTCTGATAAAAGCTGAAGATTCCAGAGCAGCTCCTTATCTAGTTCTTCATCATGTAATACATCATCATCTAGAGGAACAAGGGATAAGCACTGCTGTCACCACACTGCAGCCAAGTTTTCCAAACAAGCTGCATCAGAATCCAGATGCTTCCATCACAAAACCTGACTCCAACCCTCCAACTCACACTGCACCCCTGTCTAGCTGGAAGTCACTTTAGCCAATGTACCAACCTGAAATTGAGCAATGTCTGGAGACATTTCAAACTGCCACATTTTTAAGGAATCATGGTCTTGCAGCCTGACAGATTTTGGCCTTGAAATGACACAATTGTCACTTTGGGTTTTTTAGAGAGAATAATGGATTTGTCAATTGCTGAAATGAACTTGTGGAAAACACCCAGAAGTTTTAGATATTCTTTTCATGCTTAACAAAAATCAACCCAAAAGCAAGCCATTAACACTGGAAATGTTAGAAACTTACTGCCTGTGAGGTGAGTTATGACATTGCAGCAATGTGGTACAAAAAGCTTCAAGGACTCCTCAGGGCGGCACTGCAAACAGCACCACAAAGAGTCAATTTTCAAACAAAATATCTGAGGGAATTCAGCACACACAATGATAAACATCTAAGACATCCCAACTCAAATTCAACCTACAGTCACAGCCTGACTTCATGATTCTCAGTCAATAAAACCTAAACTTAACATAAATGCAAGATACATACTGCATGAATTAACCTCCTGAAATATTGCTATATGCAACAAGCCGATTTTAGAAGACATAATATTAAGAGACACCTGTATTGACATGAAAAAAATAGAGGTACTACACAGGAAAAAGCAGCAGCATTAGCTATTTTCTTTTTTAAAGAGGGAGTGAAGTTAAGAGAATTTTCTCTCACTTTTACTGCAGCTCGGCACATATCGGCAACCATTCGACCAGCAACTCTTGTCTCAAATATATTTGAAACAGCAAAGTTAAAAACCTTCTCCAAGGCAACCTAAAAATAAGGACAAAAAGATGGAGCTTGCTTTAAAAAAAACCCAACGAATTAGGTATCCCAAAATGTTTGATGTTACAAAGAAGGCACTATTTCTATGTAACCCTGTGTTCTTTTAAACCAGAAACCCACAATTCACATGGAAAAAAAAATACAGAATAGAGAGACAGAGAAAGCAGCTCTGTGGAAATCCTGAAATGTTCTCTTTGGGAAGAGAGGAGATGAATAACTCTTGATGACTAATATAAGTTTAGGGTACTTCAGAAAAACTACACAGAAAATGTTTTCCAGGAATAAGCCACAGGCTGGTGACAGGAAAACTTACTTCACATGTCACAGTGAAGGAAAGCCAAACCAAGACATTCCTTAGTTAACAAATAAATAGGGAATTAAGCAGCAACTATTTAAGTAGTTTTAAAGCAGATTATTTCCATCCAACAACTTGCAAGGCAAGCTCAGCTATACACAATGTAGATCCCATGAATACTTTAATAATGGACAAACAGGAAAAATACAAATCAAATATTTAATGACAACGAAGAATTAACTTAAGACTTGCATTTACCAAAAGATTCCAAACAAAAATCATAACCAAGTGCCAATGTTCAAAAATGTACAAATCCTGGCATCTCCAAGTATATATTTATTTAAACATAAATATGGTAACCTAAACTACAGGGAAAGAAGCTGTCCATGTAATAACCCAGATTCTCCACTCTCTCCCTCTGAGTTCTTTTAATCCAGGTAATTTTTCTGATCCCATTAACCACACAGCTCCTTGAACAGCCTCTTTGGCCCAGGTGAAGAAGTGGCAGGGAGGAGGAGAGAAAAGGAAAGCAGGGGCTTGGGCGGGTCAGCATTATCAAGACAGGAAAATCCACAACCTAAACTGACACGGGGATAAAATAAACTGTTGCAATGATTTCTTCTTCTGTTTATCTTAAGTTTGCTGGAGAGCTCTGTAGGCATGCAGATAAAATCATGAACCAAACCAACACGAATTCAAGCAGCCCCCTCAGCTCTTTTGTTGGTTAAATGCGGAAGTTCACATTCACGAAGGAAGGAAGAATTTGAATGCACCAGTTGCTGTCAACCCAAAATTAAGTTACATAAAAGAGATGAAAAGCCCATGTTCTACATACCTTAAAGATATCCTTTGAACACTGGGTAAGGATTGTACTGAAAGTAGAAGAGAGACCTAGTTCCACCAGACTCTCCAAATGAGTCATTTTCTCTGTTTCAGTCTCCTCTCTGGTTTGTTCTAATGTGCTGCTCTCTATAAGTCCAAAACATCTACACAAATAAACCCAGTAAGTGCAGGGTTAGTAAGTGAAACTGGAAAGTTTTATAAAGTTCTTCATGCAAAGCTTTCCCCTATCCTTAGCTCACTCACCTATCCATAAACTGCAGCACAAAATCCTCGAATTCCGCAGATGCAGAGCACAATTCTCTCTCCACCTACAGTTTTCCAACACAAAGGAAACACACGAGGTTGGCTTTTATTAAGGAAACAAAGTTTATTTCCTATATTAACTACGTCCAATGGCCAAGTGAGATCATCCTCCAGTGCATTTCCCACCATACAGACTCAAGTGCTCCATGAAACAGTTATTACATGTTCCTGACACTGTCCTGTCCCAATATCCTCGCCTGGATGTGTATCCAAGTAACCTCTCCGGTGAAATCAGGTCTGCCTGCATGGACACAACCTTTGGCCTCACCACTGATCCCCCTTTGCAGCAGGAGGTCAGTGAGTGCCAGGGGTGCTGCCAGATCTGCTTTCCTGGCAGAGATTTACATTAAATATCCACTGAACGAACTCCTCTTCATTTTTGAGTGCTGCAGCCCTGGAGCAATTAAATTCACCTTTTAATCTGGGCAACCTGCAGCTCTCTGAGCTACAAAGTGTCCCAGCAGCAAACAGGTGTGGTGATAAAGGGGATTAGACTCACTGTTTAATGCTGTTACTACCTCTTGACTGGAAGAGATTAACAAATATCTGGAGGGAAAGCAATAGAATCTCAATCAGGGAAGGGAAACAGGACTTTAAAGAGGAGCAGGTGTTTCCTTAGGAAGAAAACAGCCCTGACAAATGAAGAAAAACAAACCATCTAATGCCTATTCAAAATAACTACAGAGTCTGGCATCCTCCTCAAGGCAGGGAAAGCTCCAGGTCAAATGACACCACACAAAATTTAGTTTTGACATAGAAACATTAAATTGCCTGAATTTAACATTCTCTACAACAAGCTGTGACTAAGAACCATTGCTAAAGCCCATCTGCACACTGATATCAGCTCCACTGATAGATAGAAACAAACAGGATTCATATCTTTGCACACACTGCTAGAAATTAAATTGAAAACTAAGCTACAGCTTTGTTTTTATACCAACCCAGTGCTCTTACCTCTGAAAGATCATCTCTTTCTTGCAATACCGATGAACAATCTACTAAAGGCACCAGAGTAGAAAATGTTGCAATGAACTGGAATGTAATCTGTTGAGAGGTACAAACAACTCTTCAATGAGTGTTATTGTGTCTACAATCTACAGTTAAGGTATAGGTTCATTCTTTAGGATCTAAAGAAAATTATACTAAAAAAAACCCAAATAAATCTAGAACTCAATTCTTCCACCCTAAAACTTCAACAGCTATTTCAGATTTCATATATAAAATTTAACAGGCGCTACTGTAAAAATAGTCTCAATTTTTTAAGGAACGCAGCCATTATTCTGTGCTGAACTTGAAATATACAAAACCCCAGTATTTACATTGTTTTAAGTCAATTAATATGAATTTCTGAAAACATGGACTTTTATAACTTAATATAATGAAAACCTAGTGATAAAGTGCTTAATTTTTAACTTAAAAGAATAGGAATATTTGCTAGGAGCTGTGGAGCAGCTATTTAATCCTGTTTTTCAGAACAGCCCAAAAAGTCAGTACAATGCTTATCACAACCACTTTGCGCTGTTAAATGAGCCAAAGAGGCTTGTAATATTAAATTTTTAGGAATAAAATTGTGCAGAAAAAAAAAAGGCTGATAAATTCTGGACACAGGAGTTACCTGCTTTCAGAGAAATATAAACATATTTCTATATAAAATATAATACTAGTTAGTTGGCTGGTTATCTTCTAAAAAAAGGCAATATTTGTACACTCACCATGCACTTGCTGAAGTCATTTGGGTCCACCCCAGGCAAGGCTCTCATCAGCAGAGGTAGCATGTGTGTGGGACCCTCAGGAAACCACTTCCCACCTGACACCAGGCTCCGAGCTACTCCAATGACACAGCTCAGGGTGGCTGTGAGCTGATGAGGTTCTGTCAGGGTCTCAAGTGCAGGATATGTTCTGTAAAATGGGAGGCAGGGAGATTGGCAACAGTAATGTTTCTAATGCCTTCAAAGAGAACAGAAGTGGACTGCACATGGCATTTTCTGCATTAAAGACAAAAGCAATTTAATGTCTCCAAAATTATTTTCTCATAATTTTCCAAAATATTTAATACTGTTTTGTTATAATGCTCCTTCCATTGGATCAGTGCTATCTACCATTGGTTCAGGATTAAAGACCATCTCAACAGTTGCAGCACAGGAATTAAGAACTGCATCCAAAGCTACCATGATTTCCCTGTTTTGACTTGGAGGCAATGCCAGCTCTAAGTGACAAACATGAAAACGTGCCTTGGCTGCCCCTAAACAGAGAGGGGACCTCTTACTTCATGTTACATTGAAGTCCAGATCTCTTTATCAAAACCTGGGAAGTTATTGTGACTTTTAAAACTTTTTTTTTTCAACACTTAAGACTTTTTAAGCAAACTGCCTAACAACACTTCCTGTTGTTACCATCAGCCTCCAGTTCAGACAGGAGTCACAGTCACAGTCACTACCCCTGCCTTACATCACCCAGAGCACAGCTCACCCAAATCATCTGGAACTGCAGCCAAGGCAAACATTCCAGAGATAGTTTGAACTACAGAGCAGTTGGGTCTGCTCTCAAAACAGAAAGGGCAGCCCTACCCAGCACTGCTGTCCTGCTTGCAACTGCTGGGCTTGGGATGTTTTGCAGAAGAGTGGATTTATCAAGTTTTTACAAACAGCTGAGTCAGGAAGGTGTGGAACACAGGAAGGGCTCTTCAATCAAACTCATTCCTCTGCTGTTTTGCTGAAGTACACAAAAGGCTGCATAGCGAACACAGATGGGGGCTAGGAGGAAAGCTTCCAGTGGAGCAGGAAGGAACACCATTTTTCTTTGGGAATTTCAGGCATCAAGGCATTAGAAATAGTACAAACCAAGTATTTCACCGGGGCACATGGTCTGGCAATTACAAAGTCAGCAATGCCAGTGATTTTAAACAACCTGTAGCATGCTATGAACCAAACAGAAATATAAAATACATCTTTATTGGTACACAACCATCCCATGTATCTGGAATCTACCAGGTGGCTTATGAATAAAGGAACCAAAGTTGCTTTTTCAGCTGATCCACCCACCATCTGATACAAAATGCTCCCAGAAATGCAAGTCCACTTGAGGACTGCCTACCCTAAAGCTCCCAGAACTATGCCATTTACCAGGTGTTTAAAACAAACAAACAAACAACTAAACAAATTGAATTAGTTACAAAATCGAGTTCTCCCTTGCTCCCATTCTGACTGAGGTGATTGCTCAGGAGGGTGTATCAGTAGCTTCTCTCACTGCAGGCATTCATTCACAGCAAGCAATTAATTTATTATTTAATATGACTGCTTTTCCTATTTATTTCTTGGGAAGGGCATATGGATGTTGCAATGTTCCTCCAAAACTTACTTCTCAAGCACAGGTGGAATTACTAATTCAGGACGCATCAGTGCAAGGTTCTGGAGGGCTTGGGCAGCCTCCAGGCTTCCAGTTTTGCTGAACATTGCCAGGAGAACAGGCTGGATGATGCATTGCACAAAGTCTGTCACATCTTGGTCCGTGAGTTTGTGGCTCTCAGGGACAGGAGTTAACCAGGTCACCTTCTTGTAGCGCTCACGGTGCAACCTCCTCACCACACCACTGGGCAACCTCTGGAGCAGCTTCATCAGTTTGTTCTGGGAACAGACCAGAAATGCTGGTCAGTGGCTTGGCAGCAGCATAACCTGAGCTGCTCAGGGCACAATAAAAAATGAGTAAGGCAAGATCTTGGAATTACACAACCACAATAAAGGAACACTCACAAGAGCTCTAAAAAATATGATGTTCACAATTTGTCGCTAAACTTTATTTCCCAAAATATCAGTAATTGTGCTGCCAGCACTGTGCCTTATGATTTAAAAAGTCATGAAAATCACATAAAAATTATACAGTCAAGAATCAAGATTATTTATGTAATTAGGACATCTTTGGGAGCATTCTCTGCACATTCACATGTAAGCAAATACCCTATTCAAGAACAAGCCAGCTCCCTTGGCACTGCTGTGACCAGCCTTGCTGTTTTAATCTCTATTTTCCACCAGCTATCACAGGGAGATTCTTACATTCTTTAACAGAAGATTCCTCTAGTTACGCCATCAAAAAATTATGTTTCAAACTGGACAAGGCATTAAAAATCCTTTTTGCGTTGTTTAATAGAATCACAGAATGGTTTCGGTTGGAAGGGACTTCAAAGCTCATCCAGTTCCAATCTCCTGCAATGGGCAGGGACACCCTCCACTAGACCAAGTTACCCCAAGGCCCATCCTAGATTTTCATAACTTGAAGGCAGTAGATCAGTAAGAAAAAAGAAACATCACACAGGTGATACTGATGGTGTGTGTGAGCTCCTTTCAAGTGCCGACTTATTTTTCCTGGCTATATCCAAATCAGATGTCTTGTTTTGGACCTCTGCACTGACATGAGAATAGGAGTATGGTTTGAATGACATCATGCATCTTCATAATCCAAGGCTCCAAGCACCACACATCAACAGACAATCTGGAGCTCACAGTGCTGACAGGTTGAAATCTCAGCCAAAGTTCTTGTCTTGACACCCAAACCACTCGACTCACCAGCCAGCGCCCGTTATTTGAGGGATGGTAAAAAGAGGCAATGCTATTGAACAAGCCAGACAAGTGCTTCTGCACCAGCTTACTTGGTCCACCCTGAAACAAATAAACCACAGAATTTTATCACACAGACCAAGATAAAATGAACAGGTAACAGCAGCACGAGGCACAGGTGTGTTCTCCCCAAAGCAAGACTTCAAAGCAGCAAATCACATCCCACTCTCAGCTCAGCACTAAGAGCAAATTCTCTCCATCCCAACTGCTGAGGTTCACACTAAAACAGGGGCCTGTTCCTCTCCCAAATGCCACAGGCAGCAGCTGTGACACAAACCTTTCCAGCCCCATTCCACACTGACAGTGGAACGATGGACTTGACAACATAATTTGGGAAAAAAGGCCCAAAACAACACTTCTGCAGTGAGCTCAGCAGAACAAATATTCATCTTAAATACGTATTTAAAACTTTGCATTAATTTTTGTTTCATTTTATTAAGTAGCTACTCACCATCATGGCTGTGATCCACATGACTGCATGTCCTACATCATAAGCATTTGTTAAGAATCTTGGAACAACCACCTGATTGCTTCCCACTGGCAGATTTAAACTCCTCAAAATCCTAGTAAAAATCTGACAGGAAGAAAAACAAATATTGGCATAAATTAATCTTGTAATCCAAAGCTGTTTTAAAAAACTAAACCCACCAAGCAAGATAAGTAAGGCATATCATGAAATGAGCACTGTTACCTTTGGTACATATGGATCCCAGTCTATGTACCCAATGTTGTCAGTGGCCAAGCGAGCGAAAAGATTGACTAGATGCTGGAAATAACCAGAAAAAAAGGGAATATTCATTAGAATATATTGAGAATAAAAGATGCAAAGCCCTCCAGCTACTTCACATACACAAGATAAAAGCTACCCATAGCACTAAAAGCACTTGGGAAAGGAGATTTCACTCCATCAGAACCACCTAAACCAGTTTCACTGGCCTAAAATTGCATTTATACAGAGACATGGAAGAAAATTCCACCAACTCATCCATCTAGCTTTTCCCAATATTTAGCTGTTTAGGACAATTAGTTCCTGCAGGATCCATTCTACTCAGTGCGTGCTGCTGGCTGCCACATTTGTGTGCTTTGGTTTAAACCCATCAGTAGTTTGTAAAGGTCACAGGCATCAGCTGTCAGCTGGGAGAGCAGTCTGTGACTGCTCATGAACAATTAGACACTCCATCACCAGAAGACAGCCCCACGAATGGGGGAAAAGGGAACTAGAAGATGTCCTCAGGAAAGACAGTTACCAGGACTGAACCAAAAAATAATGAAGTCTCCCTCTTGTATCCTGATCATGAAAAGCACGTCACCCACCAACTCTGCTTTTAAGAGCTTCTCCAAATCAGGAAAGACCTGCCAGGCTCTCGATGGTTCTATCAGTATTTTGAAGCAATGACAAAGCCAAAAGGAAGGGCCTTAAATAATCCTGCCTAATTCTGAGACAGATAGCCCAGAGGAACAGGTCACCTCTCAGGCTGAAGGACATGACGGCTTTGGAAAACCCCCAAGTTCAATTCAGGACATCAGACACAGCCTGAAGACAAGGGTTACATTTTCTTTAATGATCTGTCTTTTTCATTTGGTATGAGGAAATACACATTGAAAAAAATCCTTACTATGCACACAAGGAATTGATTCCACAGCTCCCCTTCAAACAGCAAATCTAATTCCTGCCAAAGCAAGCTGAGGAAAAGCTTGCAGCATACAGAGGCTTAAACTGGATTGCAGAGTCAGAACCCATGTGTCTAATTATCTGCATCCCAACCTGATGGAATGAACCTAACTTTAGGAAATGGACACAACAGAAAAGCAAACAAGAAATGAAAGCTTTGGGGAAAAAAGCAAGCAAACTGTCAGAATACAATGGAAGAAGGAAAAAAATATCAGAGATAACTTGTGAAAGAGTGCTGATGATTATTTGTTACACAGTTTGACAAAAACAAACTAAATCATGATGCTCAAGTGCGGGCTGCCACAGTTCTGTCAAAAGGAATAGACAGAATTATGGCGTTTTCTGGGGGGAGAAAGCCATCAGAAAAGCACAAAAGTGAACACAGAATCTCAAAACCAGTTTTGGCATCACCAGTGTTTGAATCTGGACGACTGCCAAGTGCCGGACCCAAGACTGCCTCCCTGGATTTGTGATGGAAGGCAGGAAGACCTAGGCAATGTGTGACCATGGTGGTTTGGAAATCAGCTTTCTCCTCAGACACGGAGAAGCTCTCCTTGTGTATCCAGGCAGGAGATTAGTAAAAGGAGACAGATGGCCAATGAGCTTATGTTCATACTGAGCAGGGAAAGAAACTGGGGATAGGCCAAGTTTCACTGCAGCAAAGCCAAGGCACAGCTCAGCTGACACCAACAGCACTTGAGCTGCTGCTGGGGCTGCCTCCAGATGGAGGTTTTCATTTCCCAGCTTTGGATCTCCTAACATGAGACACACATCAGGGGCACACAGGTACATGGCAGGCTATTTGCCTTGAAAGAAACAGCCCAAGGGCCACAGAGAGTGCAGGTTTTTTATTGTATCTCAAAGATGACAGAAGCCCATTGCAGTGAAGGCAAAACATCACCACTTAAAATTAGAGACCACCCAAGACGTTTTAAGAGACAGGACAGAAGTGTAATTTCTAGAAATCGCAACTGCACTTTGCATAATCCTAAGTACTAGCAGGCAGTCTGGAAAGTACCAGCATACCCAAGGCTGGAATGAAAAGCTGCCTGAGTGGCCATTAGACAACGTTCACCAAGCACAACTGCAGTCTCATTTATTTAGACAGTAATTGCTTGCTAACAATAATGAAACTACTGTCTCTGCTTTCTCGTACTAGTTAAAGCAGAAGGCAAAAAAGTCCATTATATCACTGTTTGGCTTCAATTCCTTGCAAGCACATTGTAGGAATATTTAAATGAGGATTTCTTCCAGTGTAGGTGAAAAGCAAATACTTACCCCTTCCCACTGGGGAAGATTTTGAACCGACACCCAAAGGCCTATGAATTCATCAAACCAAAGCCTGAAAGAAAACAGAAGCAAAATAATTTTAACACTGAGAAAGCAGCTCCCTCACTGAATATTTATCCCTCACTTTGCCAGGTGGTTGCAGGAATTCACCTGTCCCTCAGCCCATGCAGCAAGAAAAGGGATGAACACAGACACAGCTTTTATCAATTTGCTCCTCACAGCATAGTCCCATATCTGACTTTTAGTCTTTACCTTTTTTCTTTATTTCTCCTCTGACTCTTTTTTGATCCCCCTTTCACACAATTGTCTGCCCAGGAGTTTCCTTATCTACCTCAGCTCTGCCATCTCAACACAGGTAAACCAGATAAAAACAAATGACACTTCATCTCCCTCCACCTTGTACTGTGAAATTTGTCTCTTTGATCAGTGGTCACAAGTGTCATTAGCTCCTTCTCTGAATTCACCTCAGGCCAAGGATGCAAACCCTCCACACCAATCTCTGACTTAAATTCACCTTTACAAACTCCACTTAATTCAATTTAGTTTGATTTGCTGTGTGCTTTATTCAATAGGGAAGAGGGACTAAGATTCTTGCAGGTTACTTTTACCAAAGAAGCAGGTTGACAGTGTTTCTGTCTTGAACTCCTGCCAAAAATGCTGCTGAAAGCCACCAGTGACTTCAAATCATCCTGTAAAAGATGATTCCTTGCATTTGCAACAGAGCACTCTTCAGTAACACCTACTTGAAACCCTTGTGGTGAAGTTCAGGGGGAAGGGTGGTGGGCAGGAAGAGCTCGAAGTAGATAATGGCCTTCTGCATGGTCACATCAAAGGGACACATCAAAGGCCTCCACTCATCCAGCATTTCTGCAGTGGCATCTTCTGGGAAATACCTGAAAAAAAGGAAACTATTGAATATACACAGACCTGGCTTTAAAGTTTGGCTCTTTTTAAGCATAGTGAAAACTAGCTATTAATTTGTCATCAATGTTCGCTTTAGAGTAAAATCATGTGCCCAGGGGCCATAGGCAGGCAGTCCTCACCTCCAAAAATCTTCACAAAACAGAGGTAAATCAAGGACATTGTGGTACATAATTTTAGGGCCACCAATTAAAAAGATTCTTGTCTTGTTGAACCAGAGAAGAATCTGTACAATGCAAAACCCTTTCACTGTGAAGGCTGGTCCAAATCAAATAATTATTACTCATTTTTGACGCAATATTAAAAAAAAAAATCACTCCAGGCAGAAGGATCATTTATAGAAACATTACAGGAACGCTGGTGATTTCTTTTAAAACACATTAAGTATGCATGCAAGGCAGTATTTAAAATGCATATTAGACAGATTTTTTTATACAACAGAATTATTGCAACCAAGGCTGTTAAAAAGGAAAAATAAACCCCAGAAACACCAAACATTTAAACAGCAGCCAAGCAATGATAGGTAGAGTGGGTTCTTTTAAACACTTTTCCCCGCCTTCCTAAATTAATATTAAAGATACAAAAAAAGAAAAAAAAAAAAATCAAGACACAAACACTTACGGTCTGCAGCTCTTCACGAGTGTTTTCAGAACACTTTCTACAGAACTGAAATGAGAAAGGAAATGTTGGAATAATATATTACTAAATTTCAGAGACAGCATAGAATAAACAACCATTTGCTGACCTTTCCCTCCAGAGCTTAAGATAATGTTGATGCAATTAGATGTCTTCTTTGAACATTCATTAGCTAATTGCCTTCTCCACAGACCTAACTGCAACTATTAAAATTGCTCTGCTCAAGTCCTGGTCCTATTTTTTATATACTACTCTGGTATTTCCTGCATTTAAGTGAAGAATTACTATCACTTCATGGAGGTGACATCCTGCATTTTGTCCATGAACAACCAGCAAAGTGACTTCTGGGGGAGATGAAAACATAGAAAAATGGGTTTGTGGAATTCATGAATATTTATAAGATGAATAAAAGCAACTTGTTGTTTTTAGGCTCCAAACACCATATTTGTCCTTTTCAATGTGATTTTGGGCTTTGTTCAGTGGTTCTAAGAAGAAATTAATTATCTGCAAATCAAGGGTTATTTCATTGGAGTCCCTCCCAAGTAACAGCTGATTTCAAAAGTGCTGTCATCCACAGCAAGAACAATCTTTTTAGAAAAGATTTCTACTCCTATTGTCACAGGATGCCATCAAACCTTTAAAAAGCTTAAATCTCAGAATAAGCTCAAAGAATAAATGGGAGGGGGAGCAGAGAGTGATCAACCAACGCAAGCACAAAGGTAGTAAATTATCACGTTCTTCAAACCTTCCATTTATTACACAACCACCTCAAGACTAGCTTGCACTTTTACCCCAAAACGTTCCCTGAATGAAAAAAAAAAAAAGTTCTGGCAGTACAAATTCTTATCTTTTAGATATGCTTTCTCTAGAAATAGAAATATTGCACCCTTTCATTCATCATCCCAAACGAACATTAAAGAATGCTTTTCTGCTCAGAAAAAGATGATGCAAATATATAATCTTTAGAATTTTACCAAGATCAATTAATTTTGAGACACACAAGTACTGAACATGTACTATTTGTCTCACCAATCCTACATGAAGTAAACTGATTCCATACAGCAAGGAGAAATAAAAAACAGATAAATCACCACTTCCCTTCAACACTCAGTACAAGCCAGCAAAAGCCCACCCAGACCTCAGAGCACTGCTTCAGTCAAACAGTGCCCTAGAAGATGCAAAATTATGCATATTTTATGCAACAGCAACAAAGACAACTCAGGACCTCTCCCAGAAAGAAAATTTCAAGCTGATTGACTCTAAAATGTGGAGAGGAAAGGCCAACCAGTCATTAAACAAAAATAAAACCAAACTCTGCAGAAAGCTCAGGAAGATCCTGGGTTCAAGTGAATATTGTCCTTGAAGGAGTTAGAAAAAAGATTACAGTTGTTCCAAGAGCAGATAAATAAAGCATGGACCAGCACATTCCTTGAGAGCATTAAAAATTCACATAATAAAGGTTTGGGTGACAAAAACAAACAAGCTCTCCCCAGAATATCATTCCACTCAAGTCAGCTCTCACTAAGGAAAACCTGAAGGACGGGAATTTTAACAAACAGTGAGGCCAGAGATCAACAAATTTTTAAAATTAACAAGTTTTTAGTCAGATCTCAGCATTTGTCAGTGTGAGAGAACAAAGGAGAAAGATTGGGATGTTCTCTCCTCTCTTCTGGTTACAAATTTAGGAAGCCAGACAACAAAAAGTAACAGCAAGACAATTTTGTACCCAAGGGACTTCCATTCAAGAGAGTGTTCAAGTACATCCCAGCTACAGGAGACATCCTGGAATATTCCCATTAGGGGACTGTTAGGAAAGGATAGGACAGTGCAGCTGGGGAGATACATTAAAGAACACCCAACACCACTTTTAGCACCTATCACTGTTACTGTTCTTGGCACTACAGGATTATTTTCTTCTTTTGGAAAGCGTATGATAATACTGATTTCCAGATTTTTTTTTCCCCACATTTACACAAAGAAACATGTTTCAGTTAAAATTATTAACATGTAAACTGAGAGAGCTGACAATAACATTATCAAAAAGCAGTAAGACAAATTTCAGTTTTTCAGGAGAAGGTCTGAAGGTAAAGTCTAGTCCTGAAGTAGACACTCCACCTCAGAGCTTAAATTAAGACAATGGAAAGAGCAACCTGCTACAGTTTCAAGAATTATTTTAGTGATCTCCTAACTAGAGTGAGCCATCTTTCATTCAATTAGTACAACTAAGCACTTGTTTCTAAAAAAAACCCAAACAAAGCAAACCCCACTGCAATCCCACTGCCACTTCCACCAGTTTTCTGCCCTTATCATACACCAAAACTCCTGATACTGTTTCCCTATAAAAATTCCCAGTGAACTCTTGACACTGAAGCTCTTCACAGCCCCAAGGTTGTTGCTGGGAGGATTTTCCAGAAGCCATTACCACACTGCTAAAGCACTTTCCATGATTTCATTGGATTTAAGAGGAAGGTACCTTCACTCTGTAATGCGCTCCTGCACCAATGGTGATTTTATCCATAATCACACACAACAATTTCTCCAATGGAAAACTTAGCTCTCATTTATATGAGAGAAATATAAATATATTGAAATACATTTGCTGGTTAAATTAGTTAGAATAGAGCCCTGGAGAGCCACTCCACACACAGTGCTTGGGTCCCCAGTTAGCAAGGTTTACATCCAGTGCGACATTCTCATAACCAGTGGTGTCAGGTTAACATTGGCTTTCCAAATACAATTATTTATGCAGAAACTTCAACCCGTGTGACAGTGTTACAGTCCAACAGAACATGCAGAAGGGACACTGGCCAGAGCGCAACAGAAAAAAAAAAAAGAGTAATTCTTATCACCTATGTAATATATTAAGCACAAATGTTTTGGGTGAAGACTAGCCTGGTAGATATGAACTTAATATAAACAAAAATAAAATTCAATTAAAACAGGAGATACATTAAACAACTACAAATCAGCTTTTAAAATCCTGACTTCCACCAAAAAGGAACCCCTCGAGAAAGAATGAGCACTGTATGAGAAGGAATCACACTGCATGGAGTGTCTGACATGGAATAAAGTTAATAAAAGCTGAATGCTTCAGTCAGATCATCACAATAGAAATCTTCCTTCCTGCTTAAACTGTTTTATCCTCCCGGAAAAGTTCCCTCCCCCCTACACACTGAGTAGTTACTCAACACCATCCCCCAGAGCAAGGTGTGCAGGTACAAAAATAAAAAAATTAAAAAAAAATACAAGGAAGACTCTGCTCTTTCACATTTTACCTACAATTACCAAAATAATTCAATTTAGCAAACAGATTTTTTTTTTCAGCTACACAGCCACAAGAGAACTTCAGCCTGAAATGCTCCATATATTTCCTGTTCATGTTTCTTATCAGCAATAGCATCTTCTCCTCAGGAAATCAGTGGCAGTGGTTCAGTATCATTCAGAAAATTATTTTTTTAAAAGCAAATGAAGCACTTTCACCTGCATTTCTTGACATAAAGTTTCAATTCAACCAAATATAAAGCATTATCCATGCGCTATCTTTTATAATTTGTAATTTATAGAGCAGGACCTTCTCTGAGTGGGATAATTATGAAAATTTTAAATCTGAAAATCTGATAGATGGAAATGGATTGACAGTGCAGAGAAAGCAAAGAAAACAAGTTTTCATTTTTAAAATCAACAGAGCATGTCTAAAATTCTTAACTGGAGAAAATAAACTATTTCTCCCTGTCATGGCATCACTTCAAGAAAATACCTGTATTTCCTATAGAAAATACTTTACTTTTCTTGGAGAGCAGACTTATTTATGCCTTGATTCCAGATCCTGGCAAAGATTACAGGACAAATATTGAAGGACAGTATACCATTTGTATCTTTTTCCCCACAACTCTACTGTGTTACAGAAGAGAACAGCATACATTTAACTTAGTACCTATGCTGCTTTTGGCTGGGGTAAGTTAATTTTCTTCACCCATCTTTAGCTCAACCCACAAGTTTTCTCAGTTTTACCCTTCTAGTTCTCTCCCCAGTTCCACCAAGAAGGGCAGCTTAGTTGCCAGCTGGGGATTAAACCACAACAATACTGTTAAATATTTCATACTAAATGTATTAAACTGTGGGTTATCGCCCTAAAATAAGTTGAGTGAGACCTCTGTTGCAGTGTATTTAAAAAATTAATCACATTCATAAAGAAAGAAACAGCATGACAAACACAAGCCACAGGAGAAGAAGGCAGAAGGAGATAAATGATTCAGTGCAGCCCTGCATGCAATTATTGAAAGGTGCCTCGTGAAAATAGAAACAGACTATTTCCCATGTATCAAATTCCAGATATTAAAAGCACATTAAAAGGTACTTTAAAGCAGGTACTAATGGCCTATCAAATGTTTTAAAATGTGGACTTACTTGGGAAACCAATTTAATCCCAGATGTTCTGTTTTGGAGTATAATATCCTTTCCAACATTTCATAGAGTGGTCGCCATGGTAACTCTAAATCATCCCTGGAAAGCAGTTCCTTTTTCCTAATAGGAAACAAAACACCAAGCAGTTCAGGATTTAACACTGACATGGACATGCTGCACATGGGAATACCACCATCCCTGCTCCCAGTTTGGCACAAACTGCAGGAAGGCCAGGCAGGACCAGGCTGGCCACTGGCAGCCTTCAGCACAAGTGACACTGTCAAGATTTTTCCTAAGTGAAATAAACATTATCAAGTCGTGAGCCAGTTTTCATCTTCTCCCTAGCTGAGATTTAGCCTTAATTCTTGGCTCTCTGAGCTGATACGGGGAAAACTGACATTCTTCCACTTTCAGTCCCACTCCTAAAGCTTTGAAAGGTGTTTGCACAAGAGAACCCTTTAACCACCAGTACTGTAGAGGACAGATAAGTAAAGTAACCTGTAAGAACTCTGCTACGTGAAAGGTACAACATTGAGCAAGAGATCAACTGTTCTGACACAGAAGTTTCCACAGTCAGCAAAAATCTCTACTCACTTTAACAAGTTGATCAGCAGGCGTGCAAATCCTTGCATCATGCTGATCTCCAGCTTTGGAATTGTCACCAACTCGTACAATAGTTTGATAAAGAGCACGTGATCCTCCCTGCTGAATTTTCTCCCATATAGTCGGATGTATCTGCAAACCAAACACAAGGGGAGTCAGCAATATTTTAAAACATCCCATTTATCCAAGACCTGAGTCGGAATCCCTCTGATTTGCTGTTTAGTGAAACAAAACTAAAACCTGGTTCTCAAGTCCAACAAGTAAGAACCTGAAACACACCAAAAGAAGATTTACCACTGCAATTACAGGAAGAAAAAGAATGACCAAATAAAGTTTACAGCCCTCTAAGATTCTACAAATACTGTAACCTCATGGACAGGACACAATTCAGAAGCTAAAATACAACCCAAAAAGTATCAAGCCAAGCCCAAATCAAATAGCTTCCAACAAGGTTGAACAACTGATTTAGACACTGAGCTTTGCTAGTGGTGTGTCCCACTATCTTCAGTAAGGGTAGATCTGTCAGACTCACTCCAGAAGAAGTGTTTGCTGGTTTTAAGTTGAGATTGAAAAAAAAAAAAAAAGTTTCAAGTCTTGAAAGACATTCTGCACCAGCAAAACCTATATAAGGTGCTATCAGGGCATTTTAGGTGTGGCACAACTGTAAATTACTGTTCACTGGGAGGCAACTTCCCTTTTTATTACTGCTCTGACTACTCTTAACGATGCATAAGAAAGCTACTTTCCGCTTCCCTTTTCTGTCAAATTCAAGGGGGGATGTTTATATTTGATGTGCAGTGTATCCACAAATGTTCATTTCAACGTGTTGTATTACTTTAAACACAGAAGGAAACAAAAAAAATACAGGATAACCCACTTTTCCACCACAGGAACCTAAATAATCTGGATTGGCCAGAGACACAACCTACCTACAGAATTACACCACCAAGAGTTGAACACCTACACTTTTCACATTCCTAAAAAAGACATGAAAAAGAATCCTCAGGGAAAGAAAAATGGGTGAAACATGTACGATTAAAAAAAAAAGAAACTGCAGAAAGCTGGAAAATAAGTTTTAACTACAAAGAAACACAGAGATCCAATTTATCCGCCAGTATTGCTATATATAACTGAAAATAAAATGTTTGTCTGGTTCTCCTTTGTGACATTTGCTAACAACAGCTCTGCTACACAAAATGCTGTTTAATTAAGAAAGGAGTACAGTACACAGAAACATGCTGAACACAAAGATGTCACTATGCCCAAGCAGCAGGACTTGATGCCAATTTGCTCCCATATTTTACAGCTTCTTTATGTAGGAGGGAGGCAGAGCTGAAAGGGGTCAATTATTTGTATTAATATAGCTGAGCATTAAGGCAGTGGCAGTAAATAAATACTTCTAGAAAGGGATGCTCAGCCTTTTTCTCAAGATTAAACAAGAAAAATCTGTCAGAGGGGAACCACAATATTTTCAGAATATCCCTTCAGAAGGGATGAAATATCACCATTACTAAATAAAAGAATATAGGCAGAACTTCACGAACCCTGAAGGGTGTCCAGGGGCTAATCAGACAGATAATGTTCATCATAGTAATGGTGTCTCCTCAGGATAATTGGGTTACTGGGGAAAAAATAATTGTAGAACTAAATTGTTGCAAAGTAAAAGATACGACTTCTGAAAGCAGATAACGCTACATTGAGATGACACCAGAAATCTTAAATCCACTGCCTTTTTGACTCCTTTGAGGTTTTACAAGTTCTTATCCTGCAAAAAGGATAAAAAATATTGTCCTTCATTGTTCAGCTACATGGAAAAAAACCCAAAAACCCAACAAATAAAACACACCCACACAACATGAAAAACATGATTAGGAAGTGAAAATTCTGTTTCCAACTCCAGCCTTTCTGTACAGAGTACAGAGTCTCTGGAGATTACAAAAAAAAAAAAAAAAAGAAAACCCATAAAGCCAATTCCCCAGTCTCGGAGTGCTGGGTATCCAATCTCTCTCTCTAGAAGTACAATAGGCGTATTTTTAGGAAGTGTACTATCATATCATGTGGCCATCCTAAACTGCCCTAGAAAGTTGGCTGCTCTGCTACAGTTAAAAATTACCCCTCCTCTAAAAGCTGAACAGCACACTCCCCTAAATTCCTGGCTCTCCATCTGCATTTCCCAACACAGAGAACAGGATCATGACTGATTTAAAGCTCTGTTTTTGACAAATTATGTGAAAAGCAATGAATCATGCTCAGCAGGACTGCTTAAATCACATGTACATGTACACAGTGCACACATCCCTCACACAGCCAAAGAAAGCTTCTTTTTCCCTGATAAAGATGAGAGAAAGATGTCAAACAAGACTTTTAGGCAATAGTGATTAAAATACTTGGCAAAGTTCCACAGAGACATTTCCATCCTCAGTGTAACTTTGTGTCTTGTCATTCTCCTTCTAAACAGCTGAGCTGCCATTTTTCCACACCATACAGCAAGACAGTTGAATGCCATTTTATAAGTCTACACCTGACAAGCATATAAAATAACATGTTCAGGGACAGCAATCGAGTTCTTCATCTTTCCACACCCCTGACTGCTGGAGCAGAAAGTACAGAAAGGCATTTGTGTGTTTGCCCGGCTGCAGAGTTAACTCCACGTACAGTAACCATGATATGTCCATATTATATTAATATGTTCATTTATTGACTATATTTAGGGTTTTTCTAATTTTTAGAACAATCTATAAATCATGAAAGAGTGAGAAGTTGAGACAATGTATACCGTTGACCTAAAGACCATAAAAAATTATGGAGCAAGACCAGCTAAGCAAATTATTTTGATGTAACCTGCTTTTCCCACACACGCTGTGGCAAGCCCAAATTCACTCTTCTGCTTTCACAACTGCTTAGTATGTTACAAGCTTTTACCAGACAAAGCTGGAGGAATCTTGGAGCAATTATTACAGATTTAACTGCCAGTCTTTGGGGCAAGTTTTACTTGGTTCAGAAGCCTCATAAAATCGTAAGTTATTCTCCTCACAGGAGAGAAAGTTCTCTCACCACAGTCCACACACACATCCCAAAAGAACCAGGTGTCACCACTGAAAATGACCCATAAAAGATTTATTCAAATCAGCTTACAGACATTATGTCTGATGAACTCCTATTTTACCTCTTTTCTTCCCCCCTCACTACTCTGTTCATTACATCAGACAGCTGAAACAGCTGGTCTAAAGATAAATATGTGTAAGTCATGGTTCCAGCTGTGGGGGGTATAAAAAATACACAATTCAGCTGTCACCATGAAAGGGTACTCAAATTTTTAATTCGAAAAAAGATCTGAGTTTCACTTTCATTCTCTCCTGGGGCACAGAATTGTAAAAAGCTGAGGAGGTATAACTGTGCAGGTGTATCATCTGCATGGCACTGTTTGCTTTGCTCATTCGTATGTACACATAGCTGTATTAACATTTGTATCTGTACAATAAATAAAGACATACATTATTTCACAGAATAGTGAAAGAATTCCGGCCTTTGTAATTCAGACATTGGCAACAAATGTAAGCGGCCATCATGCCATTATGAAGATTCTGAGCATTTTCTTTTTATTAATTATAGCTTTTTCAGGAGGGAAAAAAGGGAACAAGTAAATTTGGAGATGAGTCCTTGACTATTGAGAGACAGCAGAAATTGGATTCTATTGTCAGGAACACCAGAGGGCTGGAAGTGTTTTATCTACATCTGAACTTTTGCTACTGTATTTCACAGAATGATAGAATGGTTTGGGTGGGAAGGGACCTTAAAGCCCACCCAGTGCCACGCTTGGCCATGGGTAAGGACAACTTCCACTTTCCCAGGGTGCTCCAATCCCCATCCAACCTGGCCTTGGACGCTTCCAGGGATCCAGGGGCAGCCACAGGTTCTCTGCACAGCCTGTGCCAGGGCCTCTCCACCCTCACAGGGAAGAATTCCTTGCCAATGTCCCATCTAACCCTGCCCTCTGGCCTTTTGAAGCCATTCCCCCTTGTCCTGGCACTCTAGGCCCTTACAAATAGTCCCTCTCCATCTTTTTGTCTGCTCCCTTCAGGTTCTGGAAGGCCACACTTAGATTGCCCCAGGCGTTCCCTTTTCCAGACTGAACAACCTCGATTCTCTCAGCCTTTTATCCCTAAAAGTACTTTGTCAAGTCAAACAGAGCAGCAGCACACCTCTCACATTAACTACACCAGCTTATTTTTTTTTACACCAAGCCCACTGTTTCCTTCCCTGCCCACACCAACCAGACTCGGAGCCTCCCTGTATCTAAAATGCCACAAAGAAAATCTTGGTACTAATAGGCATCAGACAAGCTGTAAACACTCACAATTAATTCAAACTTCAAGGTGTAGGTGGAAAGCCACAAATTGGAGCCTGCTGACCTTTCTGTGATTCATAAAGCATCACAGCAGTGGCTCCCAACAGGCCAAATTCACTGCCCTGGAGCCTGAAGTGGTAAGAGCAATTGCCATTTACAGAGTGAGTAACAGGGTGATTTTAAGGCACACTTTGAATGAATTTCTTTGCCTATTCAGCCTGTTTAGCTAAAGCTCATCTTTCTCACAGTAGGGACTCCTAAGTTTATTTCAACTCCATGAGAAAAGGAAGTTCCACCACAGGTATAGGCAACAGGTACCACTGAAACCAGTATGAGTTAGCAGATGGCTGGGGAGATGGGAAGGGAAGCAGTGTTGAACTGGGTCCAAGCAGGTTCAAACTGTCACATAACACAAACATGTGAGTCATTTTGCAACCACCACTGTAATTCTATCTAAGACTGCCTCTTGGGAAACAGAAAGACACATTCCAATACAGTCGAATCTAACAAGCTTTGACTGACAAATGTATCTTAAATTCTCAATTGATATTACAAAAAAGGGACTTACGTAAGGAGAGAAGTTTTAAGTAAGCGAGTGTTTCAAAACGGTTCAAAACACATGTACTTTATAATTTGTTGTTTCTGGCACACAGGAAATGCTGTTTGTGAAGGCACACACAGCATTCATCAACAAACATGATAAACACCCACAGAATTTACTGATTGAAGCTACAGGACTCACTGTCATATGATGCCATAGCCAGTGCCAGAGTGTCCCGAATAAAATAGGGTCAAGTGTACTTGGTAAAATCCACGAGAAGAAACCTATGTCGTACTTGGTGCTATCAATGAAACCACCGCGGATTCATCTCTATAAAAACCACCTTGCCAGTGCACACAGCACGGCCAACATCAGCACAAACTACCCCACACCAGAGTACAGCCAAGATATCAAGGGCACCAGCGCTGTTTACACAGCATTAAGCCAGAATTTAATCCTGCCAGCACTGACCCAACAAATGGCCTGTCTTGAGAAAGACTTCGCGTCCCTATAGCAGAAGTGACACGGAGATTGTATCAACCACAACTTGCTTAAGAAGGGGAGAGGTGAAACAGGTGGCCAAACACGCATTAAAAAATAGACACGTATTAAAAACAAAGGCACGAGTTAAACGCACAAGCGTTAAAGTCGTAGAATTCGGAAGTTTCAGAGGCAGCAAGCGAGCTCTTGCGGCCAAAGCCACCTTCGTCCCCGTTTCCGATGTGGAAGTCCTGGCCTTGTGTAAGGCAGGAACGGGACAGCGGCCGGGAGCGCCGGCCCGGCCGGGTGCCAGCGGTTCCGTTATGCGGGAGGCGCTCCCGGCGGGCAGGGCACGGCTCGGCAAGGCAAGGCAAGGGACTGACGCGCCGCTCGCAGCCCGAGGCCCCGCTCCCCGTCCCGCTCCGGCACTCACGTCGAGAGCTTCCTGGTCCAGAAGAGCCCGCCGGGCCAGAGCTCCTGCAGCTGCACGGCGCGGGCCAGGTTGCCCTTGATGTGCTCCAGGAAGCGGGCGGCCTCTGCCTCCAGGCGCTCGCCATAGGGCAGCAGCTTGTTGTAGACGATCTCCTTCTGCGGCGGCCGGGCCATGTCGGCGCTGCCCGGGGAGGGCCGGTGACCGCGGCCGCCGCGCCCCGCCCGCCCCGCTCGGCTCCGCGCCGCGCCGCT
>VXAX01004346.1:158949-170001 GCA_013399835.1 Leptocoma aspasia
GGCCGGGCCGGGCCGGGGCAGGGGGCGCGGGGCCAGGGCTGGGGCTGTGCCTGTGCCGGGGGCGGTCACGGCGCTGTCCCTGGGAGTCCCCGTGGGCACTGCCGCGGGGAGGGGCGGAAAGGCTGCGGTGCCCGCCCGAGTTCAGTGTTCGCGCTCTGCGGCTTTGCGGTTTGTTGAAAAGTCCTTCTCCTAAAGATGCTGCCACCTGGACGCGTAATTCGGAGTGAAAACATTTCACTCGCCAGCTGCTCTCATCGGGAGAGAATCAAGCATTGGTTGTCGCTCAAAAACACTCGGTGTGAGGTGGGGCTGGGGCGGGTGCTGGAGATAACGGGGCAGTGCCCATCCCTGGAGAGGGGCAGGGACAGACCGGACACTCAGTGCCGTGGTCTGGCTGACACGGAGGTGTCGGGCCATAGGCTGGAGTCGATGATCATCTCCGAGATCTTTGCCAACCTAATTGATTCGGTTGTGCTGTAATTAGCCCCAGAGTTTGGTAGCAGATTGCGCGGCTGCCTAAGAGGCTTATTTGAAATAATAACGCTAGTCAGGAGCGCAGAGCTCGCCCGCGGGCCGTGGGTGTGGGATAAACTGCTGAGGGATATATGATAACAGCACTGATAGCTGTTATCTCCAGCTGTCCTAATATAATTGAATGTCCCCTCAAGAGTTACATCGTGGCCATACAACAGCTGCAAACTGATTAGATTTAGAGCTACTGACAAGGGCAAATCCTGTTTTCTGATCTTTATGCCCAAACTAGCTCTGCTTAAAATTAAAAAAAACAAACAACAACAAAAAAGATGGCTAACTAAATTCTGGAACATGATAGGGAGAGGAGAAACGCCACAGAAAACCTAAGTATGACAGGCAAAGACATCATGGCATCTTCCTGAGGAGTGTACTTACATCATCTACTTTCTTCACCCTCCTAGATCTGTATTTTTAATAAAGGAAGCACTGGGATTTTGTTTAGTGTCCCATCCTTCTGAAATACCCTTCCATTCCTAGAAGATTCCTAGAAGATGGATCACATCTATCAATTTTTACATTATTACAAAATAGCTAGACTTCACTAAAATTGTTGCCAGCTTTCAAAGGGACTTTACAGTTGTGTTGCCTCATATCTGCACGAGGCAAAACAATTAATAAATGAATCTGTGCCCTTTCTGGCTTGAATTAAAAATGAAAACTTTATCATGGTCAGGTTTCTGTGGGGATAAAGTACCTCTTGGTTTAGCATTTTTCTGGTGAGAACAGAAATAATATGAAATGTTTTATCACCAATTCAGTCAAGGATAAATTGGCCTAAAAGCTGTAATAAAAAACCAATATCTATGTTTAGTGAAAAGGGTAAGTGAAAATATGTGTGCATTGAAATTGAAATGTCTAAAATTACTTATTTTCTGTCACTTAGAGGCAATTCTTGATAATAGCAATGGTGATTTGTTCAGACATTTCCAATGTGGGAGAGTGTTTGTCAAATTTGAAGCATGCAGTTTGTTTGGACTTGGAGGGAAAAAAAATCAAAATTCTAGCCCAATTTTCTGAAATTGAAGTTGGCAGATACATCAGCTGCATTCTGTGTCTTTGTAGCCATGTTATAAAAAATTACTCCTGCCCATTCTAACCCCAGTTAAAACTAAGCCTTGATTTTTCAGGCATTTTGGAGTATTTGGCATCTGAATGAACACCTCTGACCTCAGGGAGCCTGTTCTGTCTGAGCCAACAAGCTGCCTTCTCAGCTGTGGCCTCAGACACATGAATGCCTTCCACCAGGATTAAACACTCACCTTTTGGTGAAAAACATGCCAGGTTATGCCATCAGCACCTCTGACAGCCATCCTACTAACGCATCTGATCTCCTCCATTCCTGTTTTCAGAGTCTGAAACAAGGGGAGAGGAGATTCCTGCTCCATTCATAATTACAGTAGTAAGCATACCTGTAGTACTTGATTTTTGAATGTATTTTCTGCATGTTGATTCATGTACAAATTACATTTAGTAATTATTAAAAAAACCTAATCCTTTCCCCTCCCTGCTATGCCACCATTCTGCTCATTAAAAAGAGAGAAAAAAAGATACATTTTGCCAAGTGAGTCAAAAATAAATGTGTTGTTCAAGTTTGCAATATGTTTTGGCTGCAGCAGTGTGTGAGAGCACATTTGGTTCCCGAGTCAGATGATGAAGGACAAGGCTTTCATAACACAGGACCCGTCTGTGTCACTTCACATCAACAGCTTCTTCCTCTCTTATTAAGTAGGAGGAATATGAATTGCCAGCAACCCAAATATGGCAGCCACCTGTTGGTTTTGGCATTTCCTCCTGAGAATTGATGAATCTGAGTGGTGTAGTTGTGAGAAAAACACAGGCTTCCCATTCAGGAGAAACTTTTGAATGCTGACAGTGGCATGGGTCATGCTGGTGACCTCAGGTGTTCCCTCATTGGGTGATGCCTGAGGGCAGCCATCACCAGCTCTGGCACAGGAATTTGGGATTCTTGTCACTCAGCCTTGCTTCCTGCTGCCTCAGCTCTTGACTACTTAGCACAAATGTTTTCCTTAGTGACCCATCTGTCCTTTTCCACCCTAGAAAAAGTTGGATAATTTTTGAGTGACAGATTTCTATCCATTTTTCAGTACCTGAGGCCCTTCCAGTACCTGAAGGTAGCCTACAAGAAAAATGGAGTGGGACATTTCACAAGGACCTGGAGTGACAGGACAAGGCGGGATGGCTTCAAACTGAAAGAGAATAGGTTTAGACTAGATATATGCAAGAAATTCTTCTCTGTGAGGATGGGGAGACCCTGGCATCCTCACAGGGAAGCTGTGGCTGCTCCATCCCTGGAAGTGTCCAAGGCCAGGCTGGACAGGGCTTGGAGCAATCTGGGATAGTGGAAGGTGTCCCTACCCATGGCAGGGGGTGGAACTGGATGGGCTTTAAGCTCCTTTCCAACCTAAACCATTCTATGATTTTACAGTTTGGAAAAGAATAGCCAATCCAACAGGAGCTTCAAATTACCTGTATCATACCTGTTCTAGTCTATGGCCCCCCATATCTCACAAAGAGCCACTACAGGAATAAAGAGGAATAGCTGCTTTTTGATGAGGATCCTCAGACTTTCCCTCAGCCCCATGTTTCTAAACTGGTCAGTCATCCAAAGCTGGTGCTGAAAGGTGCAAAGAGGCAACTCAGAAATATCCCTGTCACATAAACTTCTATTTTACAGAGAATTTGTCTATTTGGGGGGGATGAGGGCAAGAGTAATTCCAGCATCTGAATGAGGAACTTGAAGTTTCATGTGTAGTATGGGACAAAAATAGGTTCTTCTGAAGTGTGATTCAGAGGAACTAATTTTAGGTCCCTAAAATAAGGCTGTCTAAATACTCCATGACATGTTTCAAGTTGGATGGGGAGGCGGGTTCAGTGTCACCTACAGCACATACGCTGAATATTGTTCTTTTTCTGCAATGCCTGTTTGGATCTGTGTGTTCTAATGTAAGTGGAACATTTCTGTTGAGCAGAAGTAAGACCCCCTTGTGAAGAGGTTAAAGTGTTATTATAGGCACCTGTATAATTTTAAAAACTCTATTACATAGACACGGCTGACCAAATAGGTGCAGCATTGTTATCCTTCACTTTACATTCCCAGTGGATCTGTTTATGAGAGTTAAATCCATCCTCATTTACATCCATTCACAAGATATTCTTTGGCCTCTGCTCTTTTCTAGCTGAAATTAGTGGGTTACTGTGCTTACAATGGACAGTCTTTCTACAAGAACAGGACCTCAATTCTCCTTGGAGAAATAAACTAATTTATAGCAAAAGTGTTTCTTCCTCTCCATTCCATGGATTTGTTCTCTTTTGGTGCCTTACTGCCTAAGATTTGGAAAGCATAATTGTCCCAAATCCACAGCAGAAATTCTGCCTGTGACAGGCTGTTTCCTCTACATGTCTGAAACTCCCAAAGATATCCCTGGAAACTATTGTGCCTGTGGGGGAAAAAAGCAATAGACTTGAGCCTCTTTGTAAGAGGTTCTTTCAAAATTACTCACAGCTATTTGAAATAAATAATAATTCCTTGGACATGACAGAAATGCAGCCAACGCTGGGGAGAGACATTAGGGTTATTTTTCTGTTCCTCTTGAGCCATTGAGATGGCTTTTTCTGTCTCACTCTCTTGTGAAACAGAAACCAGTCCCAGAGGAGCATGTGATGACAGTGAACTCGCAAAGGTCATTCCTAGGGATTCTGCTGTTCTAGGAAATCAAGGAAACCCAGTCCCTTGGCAGCCTGCAGTCACTCACATAGAAACTGCTCATTATGGACTTGGGCATCTCATGCAGCTGCCCGGTGTTTGCCAGAGAGGATTGTGACACACCTTACCCCAAGTGCCTGGGTAGCTGATTGTATTTATTATTTTTAAGTGGCAAATGCATCTGTTGTGGCTTCATCTGCAGTTCTCTGGTTTGTCTATTCCTTATCAAGATGAAAAATTGGCAATGTCTATTTAAAAAGAAAATTTAAAAATATCTAAGGTCCGGTTTCCCAATCCAGGATAAATCAAATAACAACAAAAAAATCTTTGCTCAGGTTTTCAGTCTTGTTTCAAGCAGCATTCAGCACAAATAATTGTGTTTATCATGGCCATAGCCCAAGTAGTTGTTCAGGCTTTAATTCTGTGGGTGGATTGTGTGTTCAGTGTTTGGACATGTGGATCAGAAGTATTTAAATATTTATGAATTCTGGAGGAGAAGCAATCTCACTTAAATATTCCCTTAAGCAACCAATCCTTTCTCTCCTGCTAAAGAATTATCTATCCTTTGCTCCTGGCTGAATGTTTTTGTGCATGGAATCTGCATGGGAGACTTTTTGGCACATTTCTAAAGCAGCAGCTTCTCTCACGGGATGTTAGGGAGATACACAGCAGATTAACAAACCTTTGGGAGGATCACATGCCACAAATTCGGAGCTCTGTGGTGTTCATTTGGTCTAACCTGACATGTTGTTTATGTCTATGCCTTGGTAATGTGGGGATAATAACTGTAATTATGTCAGGGGCATGATTATGGTAGTTCTGGGCCTGCTGACTAACAACAGGATTCAAGGAATTGTAAATTGGTTTATTATTGTCCCAGGTATCCCATTAAGAAGAGTTCAAGGTGAAACAATGACTGTAAATTAACACTTCCTTATAATCTTGGAAATATAACTGTCAGAAAGGCCACTCAGGATAGAAGGAATGTTCCAGTTAAAGAGCACAGGAGGCCTGTAAATTCAGGGACATCCCAGGGAGAGGAAAAAGTTGCTTTTGCCACATTTGTGTGTTGTTACTTTGAGGCCAAGCCCAGTGGAAAACTGAGCCTTGCTTAGTACAAAGGCAGCAGCTGCCCTTCTGCTGGGCAAAGCACTGAGAACTGGGTGAAAGAGCTCAGGGGGTTTAGAAAATTCAAGTGAGAAACAGAATCTGCCTTGAATAAAAAGAGCAGGAAAAAGACAGCTTGTAATCTCCAGAGAGGGCTCTGCAGGACAATCCAATGGGTGTTCACTGTGGCTGTGATACCATTATCTACAACTCCCATGTGTTTTCTTTTTCAGTAGCATTGCAATGGATGGATACAGAACCTGATTCATGCTTTCTTGGCTTTGCCAAATGTCTGCTCAAATCCTCAAGCCATGCTCTGAATTAATCTGCTTACCCAAAGGCATTGGTGGAAAAATGGTTGTCCTTGGAGATTCCAGC
This sequence comes from Leptocoma aspasia, assembly GCA_013399835.1. Taxonomy (NCBI): domain Eukaryota; kingdom Metazoa; phylum Chordata; class Aves; order Passeriformes; family Nectariniidae; genus Leptocoma; species Leptocoma aspasia. The sequence continues at coordinate 164,693 of VXAX01004346.1, forward strand.
CCTCTTTGCCTGGGAAAAATAGAGCCATCAGCATCTGGAGTGGTATAAACAGGAGGCCTGACAGGCTCTGAAATTAGAATAAACTGGGCCAGAATCACTCTGGTTACCCTTAAATATCCCCAGCAAATTAGCACCTCTGAAAAGCAGGGAGTTTTGAGATGGGAAGTTGGGAGCAAAGCAAATTTGGGGTGGTGTCAGGGGTGCCAGAGGTGTTACCAAGTTCAGAGCATCCAAGAGCTGGATGTGCACAGCACTTCTGCATAACAGCAGCTGCAGCACTCTGAGTGCAACCATAGCAAGGCCTGCCAGCCAGGGCCAGCAGCCCAGGGCACCTGACTCGATCCTGCACTGCACAGAGCAAGGGATGGCATCCACTAGCTCTCCAGGCGCTTTTCAGGGAGCAGCACGTACCATCAGAGTTACTTTGTAGAGTATCTCCTTCAGGTGCCCTCACTGTGATTTTTTTTGAAGTTAGATATTCACTTAGGTAGTCTTATTTTCTCACTAGAGTCCCAGACTCCGTGCCTTTTTCTCTCTGCAGCCCCTGCAAACATTTATTTTTTCCAGGAAAGCATTCAGTTTCTTTCAGGCTGGCCTCAGTCTTTGCTGTGGAAATGTGCAAGAACATTTTCCTGTGACTAGACTAAAACTCAGAACCAAAGATTAAGAACTGGGCGTGCATACAATCTTACTTCCCCCATGCATACTCTCCATTTTCTTAATTCACAGGCAGACATCCTGAGTCACAGGCTATTTCGTTCTGTTTAATAATGCTAAATGGGTTTTTCATCCCCTCATTCTTCTGCGTTTTAAGCTCATTATGTTCTGGCCTCATGTTCTGCAGCAGTAGTTTCTGATTCATGCACAGTGTGAAAAGTTGTTCCCTTTTGATTGTTATTAACTTTTTATCTGGGAATTTTTTAGTGCCCTGAGTTCTTCCTTGTGAGAAATATCAAGGCCTCTTTGCCATCTATTATTATACAGACCTGTGTGGTCTACAAAAATCATGCTGATTATTCCTGTTTTATCAGAACCACTAAAGTTTCTGCTAGGTTGGATGGGGAAGGTGCCATCAAGTTATAAAGATTGATGAAAGTCTGGGACTGACTTTCAAACGCAAGAGAGCATCTTTCTTCACCCAAATGCTGACTTTCACCAAATTTGTCACAAGTAAATGTCTTTGAATCATAGTTTTGATGACAGAACATGTTCAAACTTGGAGAATGAAATCCAGAAGTTACCCAATTCCAAGCAGTGAAGCAGTAATCAATTCAGTGAGATGGCACAGGCTGCACTAATACAGGGCAAGGTTCTGAAATACTCACTATTCTCTTTTGTTGCCTTTGAAAAGAAATAAAGGTCTAATGCAGTTAAGGAGAATGAATCAAATAGTTTCACAGAGCTGCAAAATGCAATGCTGTCAACCCGCCTCCCTGAGAAACCATTCCTTTAGCAACCCATGTGCTTTTGAGTGTTCTGGTATTTTGTAGAGCCCTGAATCCTCCCTAAAACTGACAGCATTGTTCTGGCAGCTGTGGGAAGGGTGATGCTTAAAATTTCCTGTGTTTCAATGGGAATAAAAACTTACTGCCTTAAATGACCACATCTCCTCCTCCTCAGCATATGCAAGTGGAGAAAACGTAACAGTAGAATCTCAATGTTTTCCTCAAATGTTAATGAGTTTCCTGTGAATGGATATTTCATAAATCAAATATTGGATCAATCTGCTTTCCTATCAAAACAATTTAAATGTAGGTGTTATAGTAGGTGGGTTTGTGTTTGGATTTAGTCATCAAGCCAAGACTGACTTGACCCTTCATACCAGCAGAGGGCTAACAGACTTAACCCCAAATTCCACCTGATTCCTGTGATTTGGTACTGAATAGTTAAACTTTATCCATCACATTTTTGTTTGAGATGGGTTTTTTTTTTTTACCATAGGACACATCAGTTCATATGTTCATGTTTTAATTACCAACATTTTGTAGTTTAAAAGAACTTTGCAGTGATGATGCAAGTTTCCAAGGCTGATTTCCTCATGGCAAGTATTTATATTTACCCAGTAGTTTAGTTTCTTATTATCATTTCAGATTAAAACTTCACAACTACCAACTAGGAATGATTTACCTGAGAACTCTTTTTTTTCTTTATATATCAGTGAAAATACTTTTAAAAGCTTACTTTAGACTGAAAAATTTTGAACTTTGTTTTCATGTGGTTTTATTAGTGGAGGTTTAGAGGTTTATTGCCCAACTTAAAAAATAAAAGCTCCTTTCAAAGAAACAGTCGATCGGTCTTCATGCCCTACAGAATCAGGCTAAGACACAAAAATAAAACAAAAAATAACATGAAATCTAAACAATATAGTCTAGCCAGAGGAAAATAACAGGCTCACAGTTTTGTCTGTGTCACTTGTGTTACCTTATCTAAGTGGTCCAGGATTTTGGAGCACGAGGGACAAATTTAGGTCCTGTCCACACAAAGTTTGGCTGCACTCCTGAAATCTGATCTGTGTGGGTGTGACTCATACCCTGCAAGATGCTCCCCTTGCTCAGGGGCTGCTGCACAGGTGGGGGGGTTCTTCCCACATGAATGACATCCCTGGATTTGGATCTTGGAGTATAAATGGATCAGGAGACAAGTGTTGTAACCAGGTCACCTCCCTGTGCTATGGGTGCACTGCAGATTCATCTATAAAGGCTTTAATCACTCAACCACCAGAATAAAGCTCTCAAATAATTCCTCTTTGTGCCCGTCTTGCCCTTTAGATTTCCAAATATAATCTGTTGTGCTAAAAAGAAGAAAGTTCCTGATAGCCACCAAAGAGGAAAAACTGGGAGATTAAGCCCTCCAAAAGGTTTCAGTACATTTATATTATGTAAATAAGGACGGCAAAAAAGACGCTGAAGAAGCTCATACAACTTTGAAGCAGAGGTAGCAATCCCCTTAATTTTCATTCAGAAATGAGGAGTAAATGCAATTTAGGAGAAGAAAACCTTATATGGAAATGAAGAAAAGAGGAAGACTAGTGAAAAACGTTGGAAGTTTATAATTTTGCCTGAAGAAGAAAACATAAAAGAACAGCAGTGCATCATCTTAAATGACAAAAGAAAATCTGATATGCATTACCATTTACAGAAAATAAGGGAAAAATGCTGAAAAGGTGAAACTAAGCTTAAATGGCTTCCAACCTTCTCCTCTGATAGTCCATGCACCCTAGGTAACAGTAATAACCTGGCAACAGAAGTAGTATCTTTATTATTTATTTATCTGGAGGCTTTGGTGTCCTTTGGGAAACACTAATCAAAATCATCTGGGGACAGTTTGCAAGCGAATCAGGTCTAGAGTTTCGTTCAGATAAACAGAGCTGCACAGCTAAAGATACATCAAGAAACTTTTATGATAAGAAGTAGCAGGAGAGAGACATGCAATCACAGCAGGTTTGAGGAGGAGCCAGGTTACCTAAAAATGGTGCAGAAAAATAGTGTAGTTATAAGGTGAAGGCTGAATCAAGACAGCAAGGTGGGAGGTTACGTGCCTGATGGGCTATCCACGTGAATGCCAAAGGCAGTTATTTTGGGAGTGGGAAACATCAGGAGTGTGTGGTGGTGTGAGGTGACAGCCACACACAGAGATAGGAGGAGTAGAGACTAAAGAAAGAACCAGAAAGCTGGTTTTCCAGCTATTCTGTGCCAGAGATGAAAAAACAGCATAAATAAGGAAGCTACAACTTTCAAACGACCAACCCAATAGCTTAGTAACTGAGATGCTTTAATCAAATTGCTTTTTATTGGTACTGACTAGAGTCAAGGGCACCAATACGTCTGACCCTCCTAACCAGCCTCACCTGGGACCCACCCACACCCCCTTCTGCTCTTCGGTGCAGAAGCTCTACTTAAGCTGAGGGCTGAACAGAGCTCTTGCCTTTAAAGCATGAGTGTGTCTAGTCCTGGTTTTGCCTCTGTGCTGTAGCTGTGGTTCCAGCCCAGCTTCCTGCTTCTGGAGGCACTCGGCTGGCAGTCCTGCCTCTGCCTGCCCAGGTTCTCTGGAAATGTTGTCACTGATATGCCAAGGTTGCTCCTTGCAAAGCCATGTTTGTGCTGTTCCCTGGTGTTCAGCTGTAAGGGTGCTACTGTTTGGTTTTGGTGTTTTCCAGTAATAGTAATTTTTACTATACCCTTTTTTATGCCATGGCTAAAAATCAGTATTGTTAGAAAGTTTTACTGTGCTTGGAGTGAATACTGGGAGGCTTTTAAAGGCTTTATGCCCAGAGGAGGGGCAGAGGGCCCTGGTGGTGAAATGTGTTATTATTATTTTTACAACTGGCTGTAGCTTTGGGAAATGCAGCCAACTGGTTCTCCTTAGGTCAATGCCACAACCCTAGAATAAACAGCTGGAAGTGGGAGAGAAATTCAGAATTCCATGCAGGCTGCCTGCATTTCTTGGTAGTGTGCACTAAAGCTCTCTTACTAATTAGTGTGCTTGAGTAACCTTTGGCTTCTAACATTGATTACTTAGGCAGCAGTATATTAAATATTTCACAGTATCATCTTCTGGAGTTTTCTGCTACTTATCATGAAATAAGGAGAAAGTTGGACTTGTCTAAGGAAAGATGGGCAAGATGCTATGACAAATAAATGGAATGTCAAAGACTGTAGTGATAAAAAATGTTGTTGCCAGTGGTGGAATCTGCATGTAGCAAAGCGTCATCAGTGTCAAAAACTGGCCAGGACACCTTCTCCTCCCTTAAAAATAATTAAGGAGATCAAGTCGTGGGGGGAGGAGTTCTTTCCCCAACGCTCCCCTGTCGTCAGGGCAGGGCAGGACTGAAGCAACTCAGTCCACGTGGCTGAACTGGGGCTTCCCACCTCACAGAAAGGGCACACGAAAACGATTTGGCTCCGTCGCTGTCCAGGGGTTTTGTCGCTTTAATGCTTGAAAACTATGGCGAGGACTCAGAATGCTCTTGGCGGCTCCTGGGGAGGGTCCCTCCGCTGCTGTGTTGTCTATTTTGCCGGTAACGTAGCTGGCTCGTTGTTTGGGGGTCTCGGATACCTGGAACCGGTTGCTAATTAAAATGCACGCGGCACAAAGTCTCACGGGAGAGCCCCCGCCCCTCAGGGCAGCCCGATCTGGAAGTGCGGAGAAAAGGCGATGGCGGGAATCCCGGCGCGGCAGGGGAGGGAATACAGGGGATACAGAGGTAAAAACACGGTGTGGGGGGGCCAACAGGGGTACAGAGAACAGTAATTAACAAGCACTAACAATTAATAACATTAACAATTAATAAATATTAACTTATTTAACTT
>VXAX01004346.1:171579-236101 GCA_013399835.1 Leptocoma aspasia
CCCGTGCAGGGCACGGGACAGCTCACATGGCACTTAACAAAGGGAAGGGGGGGGGGGGGAACTGGGATGATACACTTGAACAAGATCAATACATTTTTAACAGTAACTTTAAACTCGGAAAAAAAACTAGAACTGTAATGAATGACCCTTATTATCATTCATAACACTACCAGATACCACTGAAAGCTGGGTGAATAGCTTGTGTGCAATGAGCTTTCTTTCTCTGGGGTCCACTGCTCCAGCTGAGGAGTCTGACATTTCCTTACAGGAAAAGCTGTGTCCCCCCTCGCTGTCAGATGTGTTTCCCCTCACGGGAGGAGCGGTGTTTCCGCCGGCCGCTGCCGGGTGTTCTCCCCTCGCACTCAGGGCTCCATTCGGGCTGCCGTGGCCCGCCCCACCCGCGCGTGAGGCGGCTGCTCACGCGGTAAGCTTGAGCCTCTCGCGCTCCCGTCCGGGCGCCGCCGCTCCGCGGAGCACCGTCGGCCGCCGCAGCGGCTCTTCCTTCGCTGCTGGCATGTCCACCCTGGCCAAAGCCTCCGGCGCGCTTAAATCCGTGGATTACGAAGTGTTCGGGCGGGTGCAAGGTAATGGCGAGCTGAGGGAGGGCTTATGTTCTCATCCCGCCGTGCGCGGGATGGGAGCGGCCTGAGGGGAGGTGGGAGCCGCCGCCGCGTTCTCAGCGGGACGGGAAAGTTTTTTGGTGTGGGTTGTGGGGTTTTTTTTAAGCCGTTGTAAATATTCCCCCGCCTTAAGCCTCGGCTCCCGCTGGAGCACAGGCTGCTCTGGCAAAGTAGCTCCCATTCCGCTCACTTGCCCTCGTGGCTTCTGTCAGTCCGGGTATGTGGAAATGCCCCTCCCGTCCTTCCCATTCACACGCTGCAGCGTTTTCGTTACTGCTTAAATACATGCATGTGTGAATACAATAATCGTGTGACGAAGGGAAGGCTCAAACACAAGTCCTGTTCGGTTTCCCTAATAGTAACCTCAGTGAAATTTCCGTAGTAAAACATCACGGGTGACTTGTATGCACATCATTGCTCCTTTATATTAACTGAAATTCCTACAGGTGATATGCTTTTACAGGACTTTTAATTTCTTTCTTCTTTTTTTTTTTTTTAGGTGTTTGTTTCAGGATGGTAAGGCAATACTGGATTTGCTAGCTACTTTATGGTATAATATTTCCAGTGCTAAAAATAAGGTAGCAGGTCTGTGGAGTGTAAACCTATCCAGCATGGACTTTGGTTGGATGGTTAAGTACTCTGAGTAGACATAAAATGGCTTTATATTAAAATGGATTTTTAGATGCTTAATAATACGTTGCTTGTGTAGATTGTGATTTGGATTACTTGTGATGTAACAGCCACAAGAATGTTGCAACACCTTAATCTTTAGAAAGGTTAAATATGAAACAAGGTATTTCAGTTTAATTTTTCAAATGGCAACTCAGTACCTGTATTTAAGGAAGATTACTGAGAAAAAATGTGCTGGAAATAAGCACTTTGTGGTTCATACCCTAAGCAAGTGACTCCAGAAGCTCTGAAGTGCAGCAGGTGGTTTTGTATTTCACAGAAACCCATGAAGCAAGAGGACACAATTAAAGTAAAAATAGTGGTTTTGTCTCAAAATAGGGCCCCATGCTTAATATTAAACCTGAGAAATTTTATGTATAGTTTATATGTATTGTGAAATAGTGCGAAGTGGAAATGAACAGAGGACTGCAGTAGGGTTTGCCTTGAATTTAGTTATTCTATGAAGAAAAAAAGGGTAAGTCTAAGTTTGCTGTGCCTTGTTTTGAGCTGACCTGAAGCCATGTGAACACACAACTCAGTGCCTGTCCTGAGCTTCTCTGCAGTACTGAGGAAAAGGTTTGCAGCTGCATTCCTGTGCTTTTGGACAAATTAGGTTGGAGAAGCTGCTCATAATCCCCTTGGAAAACACTCTTCATAGCTAGCACCATCTTTTCATTGGCTAAATCACTCCAAAGCATATTTTGTCTTTTGGAATGGATCATACAGACCTGAGGTTTGGCTCTTGCTATTTGTGAATTTCATCACAACTGGGTGGCTGGGAAACCATAATTTTTAGGTATTGTAGAAATATACTTGGTTTTTTTTCTAGTAATTAGATTATGACCTTTACTGTTGTTTGTCAGTAGAAATGCAGCAGCTGGGGGTAGGATTTAAAGGGTGAAAGTCAGGTAGAAAGGATTTGAAAGGGAACTGGGAAGTTTGTACATGTAGCACATTTAATGAGTTTAAAAACTGTGGTGATTGAAGAGTCAAATGAGCAGTGATAGGAGCTATGGAAAAGAATAAAGTAGGTATGAGGGAGTGGAGTTCTTTGTGATCAAAGCCTTTTTCTTTTTGAAAAATGAGCTGTGCCTGCTGCAACTCCAGAGCTGCCAGGAACATCTGAATGTCTGAGGATGAGCATCACGCATTGATTTTCGTTTTTTGAGTGTAGCTCTTACAGCTGGGCAAATGCAAGTGGGGGGTTAAGTGTTCTGTCTGTGCTGGCACTGATTGTCCTCTCTCATTATTTTCCAAATCAGTACACAGAACAGGAAGCCAAGAAATTAGGAGTGGTTGGCTGGGTTAAAAATACTAGCCAAGGAACCGTGACAGGCCAAGTTCAGGGCCCAGAAGAGAAAGTGAATGAAATGTAAGTGTTACTGTGTTCATTTTTTTTTCTTACTCTCATTAAAGTAATTTACAGAAGTGTTTTCAATGCAAAGTGACAAGTAGATCCAAGTGTCAGTAGTGTAACAGTGTTTTTGTTCAGCTTTGGAGGTAAGGAGGTGCGTTCTTTAAGCTGTGAACAAATCTTTAAGCTTGAAAAATACTGTGTTTTCATTTCTAGTGTCACACTGTCAATGTATTTCCTTAACATCCTCATTTCTTGTGAAATGCAGAGAAAGCCATTATTCATGTAACTAAAGATCTGTTTTTTAATTCACCAAAACTTCTCTTGTTAAAAAAGAAGATTGAAGAACTTATTGAAATGCTTTCTCAGTCTGTGCTTAAAAAACAATTTAAAGGATACTGGGTTTAAATATTTTTTTTTCTGATTTCAAAAAGATCCCTAATACATAAATACACATTTTGGCCAAGGCCTGCAGTCTCTGCCATTTGGAAATTAGTTTTGAGGTATTTGGTGTCTTTTAAAGAATGGGTAATAATTTTCATTATGAGATTGCCAGTTTATCACTGAGGAAATGATGCCTGGAGAAACACAAAGCCCGACTGAGTTACTTCCAACTATCATTTTGTGCAAGTGTATACAGAAAGATTGTTGGGAACTTTAAAAAATCCTTCAGAGGCTTGTTCTCTCAACAAAGAATGAGTGAGGGCAGAACTTCGCTTTTCCAGATGGGAAATTAGCAGTGCACATTCTCCTAACACTTTGCCATACAGGAATTGCCTCAAAACTGAACTTGGATGAAGAGAAGTTGGCTTTGTGCACAGATAAGTGTTGCACATTCTAGGCAGGGGGTTTAAACGATTTCTGATCATTTTCCTTGATTTTGTGCTTAACATGGGGTTGCTTGTCTTGGGCTGCAAAACATTTACAAAGCCAGAGAAATATCTGGTTTTTTCTTTGTATCAAGTTAACACTTATTTTTGAAAGTGTTTTGTTAATATCCAGATCTCCTTATGTTTTGTAAATTTCTTTGTTGGTGTCATATTTTTATTTAACTTTGAACACGAAACTGACCACGCGAGAAGCCAGGGTTTGTTTTCTACTTATTGTCCTACTTTTTTGTTTAAAAACACAGATTCAGAAGAAATAAAAAGTTGTTTTCAGTTGCTGCTCCTTATTTTCCTGTTGGAAATCAATGTGTTCCTCTGACATGGGAATAATGGGACAATGCTGAAGTCAGTGTGGTTTTTAACAAATGGATTATCCAGTCTGTGGTCCTGGAGTAAAATTCTGAAATAGGAAGACTTTTCCTTGTGCCCTCTGTGCTCTCCAATGTATGGAAAAGGCAGTGAGTTTATTTTTGTCATTAACTTGGTGAAGTTGCATGGGAAAAGGGAACTCTTGTGTGTAAACTGCTCCTTTGGAAGACTCTTATTTCTCTCTATTGGTACTAGTGAATAACGGATCAAAATGGTTTTGAGGTTCTGAAAGGTTTTTCCAGCATTTTTTAATAATGCTATGAATTCATAATACTGTGTTCTCAGATTTAAATGTTATTTAAAATGCTATATTTAAAAAACAAAACAACAAAATGAGGATTGCTTCTGCTGTAGGAAATGGATACAAACCAATAACCCTAAATGTGTATTTGTATTCCAAATGTGATAAGTCACCAGGAAAAAATTCCATTACCAACTGCCTGTGCATGTTCTGGTTTGTGTTTTAGCTTTTCAAGACTTAAATACACTCTGACACTTGTTAAAAATTTGTAGCTCCTGCATGGTCAAGGAAACCAAACACTTGGCAGATGAAGAAGTGCATGAGTCAATAGTCAGAGATTTCAAGAAAGCTTCCTGGTGATGTTTGTTACCCTGTGGGAATCTTTCCAGAACCGTTTGTGCAGTGTCACTTAGACCAATATTTTCACATTTGTCCCAGCTTTGCAATTAAACATGAAGCACAGAACAGCTTAAAAATCACAGGGTGATGCTAATAAAATTTGTCAGTTGTTTTGCTGGTTCTGGGTTTTTAATGTTATTGTACTTTAGGGGGATATAGTAAAGGTATTTTGGTCTGTTGTAAATAATATTTATCTTTTTATGATGCTAAATAGAATCAAGAACGTGGACTAGAAAGAGTAGGGATGTCATTGGGAAGTATGGGTGTCCTAGAGGTAAATAGGCAAAGCAATATAAGAGGGAGAAAGAGAGGAATAAGGGGTTGAGAGAATGATAAAGATAGGGAAAGTGTAAAAAATGTGGGAAGAAGCCCATGAGGCTCTCTAGCGTTGCCGGAAGCATGGAGTGACTAACAAAGCCTGCCTTTGTTCTGGAGCAGGAATGCAGCAGACCTTTAACCCATTTGTTTTCCAGCAGCTCCCCATTTTCTGCCCCTTTTTATTCTATTTTTGTATCAGTAATTAGATTGGGAGGCACAGCCATCCAGTGCAGGCTCAACATCAAGAAGCAATGGCTTTATATTTTTTTTTTTTTTGCAGGTTGCAAGGTAAGATATAACTTAGGAGGAACAAGAGGCCAAATAGACATAAAATGTAGTCATGCTGAGTTACTTTGGGAAGTGCTGTGCGAAATAGCTTGCTCTGGAGCAAACAGCTGAGCAGGGGCCTCCTGCCTCTGCAGAAAGCAGTGTTAAATTTTAAATAAGGGTGAGCAATTGGGGCCTGGGAAGTGCTGCATGTGAAGGAAGTTGTATCCCTGATTGAACCATTCATTTAGTGTTGAACATGGGTATGAATTTCTTTAGAAGTGCTGCAAGGCTGATTCCTTGATATTCTGTGGTGCTAAAATCTTGATCCCATTGAAAACTGGCAAAATGTACCAACCGCCCCAAGCCTCCGATTGCAGTGGGAATGTCACTGAACTGCAGGAAGCCCAAGATATAGATGACCACTTCTAAATATTTTCCTTTCAATTTTGCATTCAGTTTGGTTTTAATGAAAGCCTTTCAGGTTCTCAGGGATCAGGTGATTTTTATGTAACATATTTTAAAGGAAATTTTAAATTTGGGAGATCTTGGAAAATGTTTTAGAGGGTGTTTTTAAGAAGTGCTGAGAACCTTTTACCCGTCAGCTTGTTCTGGTATCCCTTGGTTTTTAACTCTAGATGGAGCTGTTAGTTCTGAAGATCCTCAATCATTTGTGCTCTGTTTGCAAGGAATCTATTTTTAGACTGTTATGGTAGAATCCATCTTTTTACTCATTGTATTTTATGGTCTTGTTCCCTTTGCTGCTTCTGCTCCCCACAGATCACACCCCTTATCCTTAGGTAAAAAGAGCTAATTTTCAGAGAGTTTTACCTGTCAAGTCCCAAGAGAAGCAGAGCTGCACCATTTCTGTAACATAGTAAGGTTTTATGGTAAAGTGGAGGCCTTTTTTTGCCAGCCAAGGTATGAACTCATGATAAAAAATGGGGTAGAGGAGTGTAGTCCTTTGTTTTATTTGATTTATTTTCCAGAAATACTCACACAGGTATTTTTCATTATAGTATCTTGTGCTATTTCTTCCACTTTACCCATTAAATAAGGTTGGAGCCTGTGTAGTCATGGTGGTTGTTGCCATAGCAACCTGCATTGACAGGCTCCAAGTTGCTTTCTTGGGAGAATTTCTTGAACTTCAGTGACAAATTGCTTATCCATTAAAAAGGGAAGATAAGAGTCTTTGTAGAGTGCCAGATTCAGAATTTATTCCAAAAATCCAAGGTTTCAAATCAGGCTGACACCTGAAAACGTGTAATCTTAGGATATTTTTTAGGCACAAGCACATAACAGCACAGTGAGTGTTATTCCTGTCTCTAGAGAAAGGCGTAGTTCTAAATATAGATGGCTTGTCTTGGAAATGAGTTTTAATTAGGAAACTAATGCTAATTTCATTTGAATGTTGTAATTTTTATTACCAATGTCAGTTAAGAAGAATTAAGATTTAACTGGCACAAGACTTAAATTACTGTCGTGTATAAATGCGTAGAAAAATCCAGATTTTTACCATGTAGAAGAGGAGAGTTAAACTCTGTATTGTCATATTTGTCATTGTTTCAGTAATCAGGTGTAGCTAAGGTTCCTGTCTGTACCAAGTGACATTGAGTAAATACTTTCTCCGCAATATAAATTTTAATTGGCTGTAGAGAATATCCCTTAAATGGAACTAAATGCTACTAAAAATATCTGTGGGAAAAAAATTCTAGATCTTAATTTCGAATTGATGTTTAGTTATAAAATGAACAGATTTTAGTTAGTGTTTTGAGATTTTTCTCCATTTTAAAAGGATATTTTTAAAAGTATTTTGCTCAAACTAGCAGTGTTGTTTAGGAGAAGAATCCTTAACATTGATTTGCATGTGGACTTGTCGGTGCGGCAGAGATGTGCCCCAGTAGGATGGCTGAAATATTCCTGGGATGTGCTGTTCTTGGGAAGCCGACAGTGACAGATTTTGGAGAAAGGACAGAGGGAAATGAAAATCACGTTCTTTAATATCTTGTAACTTTATTAAAATTCAAACCAGTGAGAGGTGTTAGATTTGTTCTCATTTATGATGGTGATGAAGAACAGTTTTTACATTAATCCCTGCTGAAGGTGATTTACAGTGTTTCAGTGAATCAATAGCAAATGATAGGAAAATGGATGGGAATTTTATAGTTCAGTGTGGCTCCAAATATAGTAAGATTAGATGTTTGATTGTATTTTTTGTTTAAAGGTATATTTTCCACATACTGGAAAACTAAATTAGGCTATAACTTTTGTGGGTAATAAAATGGTAAATGTGATTCTCTTTTCATATTGAATGTTTGAGGTATTAATTTCTTCTCTATAATTATTTATTGCTCAAAATTGACAGTTTAAATTGTGTATTATTGCAGCTATTGGTCCTGTAGATGAAATTTACTGAACTGTTACTGATGATGGCCTGGGAGAAACAGGAGTAAACCTTGTTCTTTGGGGGTTTTTTTTGCCATATAAAATTAGATGAATGAACTAATTAATTTGTGGTAGCAACTGTACTCCATTTAAAAGCCAAGGAATGGGTCAGGTAAGTCAGAACATGGAGTTTTTAGTTACTGAGAATAAAGTGAGTGAGCTGTTTGCTGAAGGAGAGCTGCATGTGCTTCCAGCACAAACCCAGAGGCCCAGTGACTCATCTTGTGCAGTGTCCTAAGGGAATTCCTCTGTCCTCTGTCCTTCCGGGGCCCAGGAAAAGGCTGTTTTCCCTGTGTGCCCATAGGGGCTGATGGAAGAGGTGTCCCTGTGTCCTGAAGGTCACCCAGCCCACCAGTGACAGCCAGAAATAGCAGTGGCCTCCTGGCATGGCTCCTCTGCTTTCCACTGTGCTGGATGGGCCTGTTCCCTGCAGTGCCTTAAACCACAAAAGCTTTTAGCCATGCTTGGGTCTTTCTGGATACAGAATGGTGCAAAAAAAAAAGCTTTCTACACCCCTGTTTCTTCTGCTGGAGTATAAAAATAGCTGCCTTGTATGACTCTGTAGATTTTTTTTACAGTAGCTCTGTGGAATCGGAATTCTTTATCAAGTATCTGTTTCCATTTCTTCTTATCACTGATGTGTTTTTGTTTATAGAGCATTTACCAGATATTTCTGCATGTAAACAGGTTTGAATTTCTAGGATTTTGGCTCTGGAATAAGCAGTGTTAGTGTTTGCATTGTCTTGGAAAGCTCAGAATATGATGTTGGGCAAGATAATTCACTTTTCTCCTGTCTCTGGTGGATGCTCTATTAATGCTCTGACATCCTTTAGCAGTGTTAGGAGTCAAGGCTGAGTTTCCTATGGAATTCCAGACTTTTATTGGCTTTGCTGATGGGTGTCTGTGGGAACACTCAATTCCAACATCCCTGCTGCATAGTTGGAAGCAGGAAGGATTGCAAGGCTGTATTGGATTGTACTGTAAACACAGGCAAGTTGAGCTGTTGTTTGAACACTCAATTTAGGCATTTTATTGCATAATTAGGAGTCATGCGCCTTTCTTCCACACTGGGAAGTCAGACTTCTTTTGGCTCAAAATTAATCTTAACTAAACCATAATAACTGTTCTATGAAGGATTGGTTGAGCTTTGTGGGAGACCGATTTCAAAATAAAATTTTTGAGGTAATGCATGATTTCTACTGGGAGCTTTTTGTTCATTTGAGCACTTACACGTTGTTTAATGCTAATATTTTTTATTATTTAGCCACATGTAATGCTTTATTTCTAAAGTGAAGGTGTTCTGTTATTGCTGATGCAGTAGGATGTGGTGCAGTTCAGTGCCATTCATTTGGTTTTTTGTGATGAATAAAGTGTTTAACGTGTCCTTAGTGCTCTTAAACTAGGATTTTTAAATGGCTTTTGTTATTTAGTTTAGCAGGGTGGTTAACTGCGCACACAGTCAAAAATAGATCTTTGGCAACGAACTGGCAATTATCAATGAAAACATGTACTTAGTGTTGGTTTCCTGGAAACCTGTCCTGGTTGTGATGTTTCAAACAAATCCTGAAAATACAAACCAACTCATGTGACTCTTAAAGAACAACTTCAGAACTCCAATTTTTTTGCTTTCCTTTTAGCATGCTGATATTTGAAAATTACTGAGCAGGGAACAACAAGCCTGTTATGACCATTTTTCTATCTGAAGGGTGTTATTCTGGGTCTGGAGATTTGTTTGCAGTCCACAGGAGAAAGCAACATGAAACTAATGTTAGAGTTGCATAATGTGAGGATGAGAAGACCTCTATGGGGATCCTGCTACTGTCCCCAAAAGGGGAGCCATAACTGGGCAGACATTCAAGTGAAGCTGCTCCTGGTGGGAAATCAGGAGGGAATGTTTTCCAGGTGTATTAAATCTCATGTGTAGTACAGCAGGAGCTCTCCCACAGGGATGCCAAGGCGTATCCCAAATGGAAAATGTTTGGCAGACTTAACCAGGAGCCCTGTGCTGAAGAGGTGGATTTAGTTCTGAATTTGCTGGTGTAATTATGCACAAATCATAGGTCTTGGTGCTGCTTATCTTATCAACGTTATGGTGGTGAAATGTGTCTTCTGAGATTTCAGCACTTCCTTAGCCAGGTGAATTTAGGACTGGAAGCAAAATCTCTATTCCTTATGCCATATTAGCCAGAAAGGGAGAGGAAGCTACTTCCAGCTTTTATGGGGAAAGAACTCTGAAGCCTGTTGATGTTTTGTTTTATTCCTTAATTACTGTTGTTCTGCTTTGGTTCTTTGGCAAGCTGTGTTCAGTTTATTTACCATGTTTTTATCAGAAATGAGTATGTTTCACACTCGTGTACTTGAGATACACCATTTGCCAACAGCAGAAAAATCTAAATTACTTCTGATTCTGTTCTTCCCTCAGTCACTATTGGAGCATTTCAGCAGTAGAAAAAGAAGTCTCTCTGGGTAACTTCATTACATAACTCAATTTTACCTTGTTCTTTTTCCCCAGCTCCTCCCTCCCTCTACTCCCTGGTCTGACTCTCCATGGAAATACAATGTTTATTTAAGATGGTGCCCTGAGATGTTTCCCTTGAGCTATGCTGGATGTCACCAGCTATCCTACAGAGTTAGTATTAGTTTTGGTGTCTTTATGTGGCCCCTCTGAAGGGGGATTCTGAGGTCTCTCCAGAGAGAATCACTTGGAGAAGTCCCTGGGTTTGGTCTGCTAGCCTTTTGCTCTCCAGCTGATTTACTGTAGTCAGTCTGTGACTGGATTAGAAGCTTTCTTTTCAAAGCTGGTTATCTTGGAGATGTTTTTTCCCTAGCTGGTGTGAAACAGCTGGCTGGGCTTAACTATAATGAATGCTCTGCTTGTGTACCTTCAGTGCTTTCCACTGGTGTTCACATTTGTGCTCTGCTCTTGCAATGCTCTGGGCTCTTCCTGCTGCTAAAGGAACAAAGGAAATCAGTCTGTCAAGTGTTCAGAACTTAATGGGGGGGTTGGGGGGAAAGGCAGAGTTTTTAACTAAGGAAAAAAAAGAGGCATTAAATTTAATTAATGCCCGATTTTAAAACTGGGCAGCTGATACTCGGTTTGAGCAGTTTCCTTGAACTCCCAGTGGACATTCTGGTGGGAGAGGATCCTGGGCAAGGAGTTATCCTTCCCTTTTTTACTCTCTAGAGCTGTAGAATTTTAATATGTGCCCAGAAACAAACCCCTTTGGAGCAAAATCCCAATCCATTCTTGTTTGCAAATCTCCCAGCAATTGTTTAATGATGTTTCATTCATCATACTTCTGGGTCTGAGCAGGTTTGGTGTATCATAGAGGAGCTCACCTGAAACCATCACGCTCTATAAAAGCTGATCCTGAGCCTCTGTCCCTACTCACTGTATAATAAAAAACCTTCCTAGAAATTAGATTTTAATGTCAGTGCTAGGAATTTTTCAGGCACAATTCTACCCCCCTGTTGGTCTGGATAGGGTTAAAATAATCTTTAATTTTAGGTGGTTGGTGATTTGCAGAGGAGATTTCAAGAGTTTACGAGAAGGTTTGGCTGGGTATTCTAGGAGGGGTGGAGAAAAGCAGCTGCCTGCTGCCAGTCTCAGATCTCCCTGACCTGATCTGCTTTTCCAGGCTGTAGATCCAGGAGCTGGAGCCTGGAAACTGAAGTCTTCACTGGCAGTCAGAGGGCTGCAGGGCTCCTTTGTTGGAGTGAGGACTCCCAGCAAACTGCCAGTTCAGTTCCTTTTGGAAGTGAATCTGTTCAACCTACAGCAAATCAGTTTTCCAGGGAACAACACCTATAACCTGTCTCTGGTTGGGAGTGCATGCAGAGATGGAATTCTGCTGCTGCTGGAGATTTGTTGCCTGTGCTGCTCCGTGCTTTGCTGGAAGCGTGCTTGAGCAGTGTCACTCCACCTCAGGGATGGGAAAACACCTTTCCTGTTCATCACAAACATCACTCCTCGTGTCTACCTGTATTTTAAAAAGCCTTGGCTGCGATGTGATGAAAATCTGATGGATTTGTGTTTTCCAGATTTGTCTTGTCCAGCTCACACAACGCTTGAGCAGTTTTGTGTCAAGTTCAGCTACCAGGACCTGCTGCTACCCATCCTAGGGGGGTTGATGCTCTTACTGCAGTCTGTGATGTTCTAAATCCCGAATCAGCAGCAATGCAGTGCAACTTCAAAAACCAGAGTTCATATTTGCTTTTTGGCATTGTAGTGGAGCTGAAATTGAGAGCCGTTAAGGGGCTACCTAAATTTGGAATGAGGGCTTAGACAAAATTTGGTAAGCACTTGTTTTTTAAATTCCTAGTGCAAATATGAATTAAAATTGAAGATAATTTTGGTGAGTAGTTACACATGGATTATTCCCATGCTGTACATGGAGGAACTGGGGCACAGAGCAGAATCAGTACAGTCTCTTATGGCAAATTTGTGATGGAGCCTTGAGAGGCAGTGTGGGAGTGTTGATATCCAGTCCTATGCTAATCCTTGTAACAGAGTTTCTTCCTGTAAATTGTTGGGGCTCTGTGCATTGGTTAACTAATGTCAGTGAAGCACTGCCCAGAATTTCAGGGTGTATTATGCGCTTATTTAGTTTCCAGTAACTGCTTTTGGACTGCTTCAGACCCTACAGCTGCATCATTGTATCAGCTGATTCCTCTATCCAGATGAGGAACAAACAGATGGAGCTGTTGCTTTTGCCAGGTACAGAAGAAATAAATCTTTCTAATCTCAAAATGTTCAAGAGTACAAAGAAAAAAAAAAAAACCTGATAGGCTGGCGTCAGTCAGGACCTCATTCTGCTTTATCAACATGAAATTCTTACTACCAAGAAACAGATGGTAAAATTAAGGAATAGAGCCAGAGAATGAGAATGTGCTATAGGTTTCCATTTGTAAATTAGGACTGAGAGGAGCTGATTGGCTCAATTGCACAGAAGTTCTGGTGCTGACTCTGGATTCAAGTTGTTCCCTGTTCCTTTCACCACTCTCTTCTTTGCTCTTCTGGTCCTGTAGTTTAAAACAAAACAGTTCAGCTTTCCTTGTTAGTAGCTATAAAATACAAACACATCTTTTGTAATTCTCACACACCAGAAATGAAGCAATTGTTATATGCCAGCTGGCTTTTTTTTGTTAAATGCTAGCATTAATAATAATTAATTGGATAATTACATAGAAATTTTCCTTTTGGCTCATGTCCATATGGATAGCATGGGCAGAAAATGCAGTGTGGAGTGGAACATACAAGCGATTAATCGTTTCAGTGAGTACTTGTAAACAAGGTCAGCTCAGCAGGCATCCAGGAAATCTCTTCTGAAATGTGATGCTATCTTCATTATCCTTTTAGATGGTGTTGGTGTAGGACCAGAACACCAGCAGGATTTCTCTGCCATGCACTCTGACTACACACAGCAAATTTCTGAGGGCTGGTAGACCCAGAGATGAACATTGAAAAACCCCAGACCTGCAGTATTTTATTAGAACTGTGTATTGTTCTCATCTTTGAAAGCTGCGGTTTTGCCTGAGTTTAGTCACAGTTATGCAGGCTAAGAAAAATCTATTCAACTTGGTGTCTGGTTTAACATTTTAGGTAATATCAAATGGGATGTTTCTGGTTTGGAATAATAGGAACATTTGGAAGGTTGGCAGCCTTGGTATTTACTGAGTCACATGTTCTGAGAAATGCTAAATATTTTGCTTGGTGTTGTTTAATAGAATTAAAAATCATCTTGAGTTTTGTAATTGTCAGACATGCAAGCCATGCCTGCTGGAGACCTGGGAATTGCCAAGTCTGGAGCACATGCGGCTCAGGCATGAAGCAGTGTGGTGGTGGCAGAGATGCCTGGGACTTTAAATGTCCCCTGGCCATGTGGGAGGGGATGCTGGAGCTCTGGATGGTGCTGGGACCTGTGCTAAAAATCCTTCCTTCTGGAGACCTGCCTGATTCCTTTGCCCTGAGGAAACTACTCTGTTATTAGCTCTCTTCTTCCTAATTATCCTCCCAAATGGAGATAAAAATGTATTTAATGGCTTTTGCTGGAGTCCTGATTGGAAATTTGTCTTCTCCCAAGGGGATCAAGTCACTGGGAATGTGACTCCTATAGAAAGTCCTAAAAGAGGTCTGTGTTACCATGGGGTTTGAAAACAGAACTTCATGAAATTCTCTAAGTGTAGCTGATGTGCCTTTCCAGAAGGATGACCTTCACCTTGAGATGGATGGCTGAGTGCAGAGTCCAGGTGCCTTCAGTGGGATTGTGCCTTTGCATATCTCCCTGACTTGCTATAGGAGACATTTCCCTCACTCCTCTGGCCTGTTTAAATCACAGCGTGTGCTTTGAGATGTGGGGGACTGGACAGAAATAGAATAGTCTTTCTTCTGGACTAGGTGATCTGTGCTGCATATCCCAGTGTTTCCAGTGAATAGCAGGAATGGATGTGCCAGAGCACTGAAGGCAGGGACTATGCAGCCTCTTGGATTATGTGGGGCACTGTCCTGGGCAGCCAAGTGTTTGTTTGCAGGGTGGTTTTCCTGGCAGGCAGCTGCTTATTGTGGCTGTTGTTAGAGAGGACCTCAGAGGACAAAGTGGGAAAGGACGGAGAGTTTGTAGTCAATGATGAGTTGATGGCAATGAAGTTATACCTGGTATGCAGCAAGTGTTAATTTTGAACAGCTGTCTTTAGGTAGGAATAAGGTCTCTGATCCACACTCTCAAAATACAGAATTGGCATGTTGTGCTGGTCACAAGATTTGGCAAATCCTCCAGTGGAAGCTGGTGTAGAAGGGGACACAGGTGCCACGGGCTGCCCGAGGGTGGAACACAGAGTCCATTTCCAGGGTGTGTTGATGCCAGTTGTTTGGAGCTCTGTGGTTGGTAATTCTGTTCTCAGCCTGCCTCCCTGCTCTTAGTGGATCAGCGGGGAACATGTGAGTGGCTTTTGGAATTCATCTCAAGGTCACATCTAAATACAGGAGAACAAAAGGGAAGGGCTGTGATACATTTCCCCCCAGTCTAGGCAAGAACAGAGTATCCTCTGTATGGGTTTTATACAGCGATCCTGGGATTTGCTGAAGAGGAAGCAATAAGGTGAAGTGCTCTAGATGCTGGATAAAAGAAAATATTAGTTCTAGTTCTGTAACCAGCTCAAAAAGGAGAGAATAAGATGGGCAGGACAACCAGGTACTTCTGTTTTTGTTGGTCATTCTGTCCCTCTGCAAGAGAGGGAAGAGCAGCTGTTTGAACACCAGCAGACACTGAAATCCAGGAGCACTTCTGTGTCCTGGCTCCTTTCCAGCTTGACAGGAAGCAAGATCCTCTGGTGGCAATTTAAGTTGAAGTTTTGGTTATTTTATACCACTGTAATGTGGCAGAGCGACTGGATGACAATTTCTGTCTTGATGACATTTAAGCTGTCTAGTGATGAGTAAAAAATAAAGCAAGCCTCGGGAAGGGGCTTTTCAAATCATATAGGTCTTGATGAAAAGATTTTTTAAGAAAGGTTAAAAATTAAATTCCTCTGGGAGAAAGGCTTATAACTTAAGAAATTATGCCAAGAGGGCTGTTGTTCTAGCAAATAACTTACGTTGTGATTTAGTTGCTGAATAAAAAAAGTCTAGAAAGTGAGGTTAGTTTTAGCTACTTATGGAGAACATGGTTTTTAAATCTATTTTCAGGCACACTGATAATAGTCATTCACTAATGACTCAGTGATAGCATCTTGATTGACTGCATTGCTAATTAAACATTTGTGACAATACTTGATTTTTTTTTGCCCAAGGCCTCAGTACAAAACTACTCTACAGGAATTGTAATTCTGTTTTAAATAAAGGTTTGTAGCCTTCCATTTTGCATTATTGAGATAATGCCAAAACCCAAAGGCAGGCAAACATCTGAATTTTGGTTTAATGATCTCAGATTTCAGCTGATCTCATGATTTTTTTGGCAGTTGATTAATAAGTCTGAACATGAGGGATTATTACTAATCCTTAGTGAAAAGGAGATAGTAAGAGTATTATGAATAACTTCCAGGTATTTCTTACCCTGTTCAGGTTCATTGGACACTTTGCTGCTTTGGTGTCTAGTTCTCCTAATTTAAAAAATGGTAAAAATAAAACAGTTATGTTCAAGTAAGGTCATGATATATTTAAGTCTTACTTTTTTTTTTTATCAGACCCAGTGTGATACTGATGACAAATGAGAAAGGGCAGATCCTGAATCAGTGATGGATCACTTCCTGCAGTCTTTCTTTGGACTGTGAAGGTCTTGTACCTTAGCAGGTAGGGATGTAAAATATAATTTTACTCAAAGGAAAACTTGTTTACTCAAGGAAAACAGAACATGTGGTTTATTCCAAAACCATGTAACTTGTCCTTGTTTTCAGTCTATTTCTGCAGTAATTACTTGGGGGTAGTCACAGAGCTGTATTGGGCATTTCTCCAGTTAATTTTGTGTTGTTTGGTTTCAAGCCCCAAAACAAAAAGCAGACATTTGGATTCTTTTTCTTGGGTTCTGCCTTGTTTGCAGTTTGTGAAAATCCTTAGCTTGAGGAGCAAAACTGGATGCATTTGAGATGGGCAGGATCTTTGGGACTGAGCAAATTCTCCTTAGCTTTCCCTTCAGAACTGTGTTGGGTTTAAGTGGTGCCAAGGAATCATTTTCTGGCTGACTTGGTGTGTACAGTGTTGTTACTGTCAGGAAAGTTTGGTTCAGAGGGGAACTCACTCCTGTGCCCTTGCAAAAATGACCCTGGGAGCAGCCCTTGTTTCATTTTTCCAGCTGTATTTGCCATTCCAGAGCTTATCCTGAAGTCATGGCTCACCTCTGACTCATGTTGCAGAGGTTCCCTGGAGTCCTGAGTTTTCCTGAGTCAAAACAACCCTTGGGTCATATCTACAACAGCACAAACTGTCAGTTGTGTAATGATTAACGCATTGGGTCAATGACAAGCTGAGGAACTGTATTTACTTAAAAAAAAATTGGCCTTCACCATCACTCAGGGCAATAGGGTATCAGGCCATAATGAATCATTGGGTTTGAGACAGATGTCCTAATACTGTTATGGAAAATGAGTTTTGTGAATGAGTCTGGAATTGTTTGGATGCTCTTCTCTCAGCTTTTAAGATACTGTTTTTAAGATATTGTTTTCGTGAAATTATTACAGGCAGGAATCTGAAAAGAGGGCTGAAACAGTCAGGAAAATGTGGTGAAGTCCAAAATCTCTGCCAATGCCACCAATACTGGACAGAGTAAAAAGGTGATAAACTCTTGAGATTTCTTTGAAATGTATTCCTTTGAAAGGAATGAAAACATCTTTGCCCAAAGATACTTAATATGTGAAATTCAAGGATCATGATGCTGATACAAGGGGACAGTCTTCAGTGGAATGACTTTGAAAAGCCTTTTATTTATCTTTTCTACAACATATAAACTTTCTTTCCCTATTCATTGTGTTAAAGAACACAGTTGATTAAAGACTATTTACACCTCTCCTCATCAGTCTCTGGGCCTGCAACACAGAAATGGGAGTATCAAAGATATCTTTCAGTCATAAATTCTAAAATTAAACCATGCAAGCATTCTGCCTTTGTCTCTAATGCTTTACTTCACCTTGTCCAGAGGTGGAAAAAGCTTCTCCTTGACCTGCTGGCCTGTGTTCCTCTTCCTTATTCTCCCTGACACGCTTCATTTCTGATTTTTCTCGTTTGCTGTTCTGATTCACTGCTGACATCTCATTTCTTCTCTGCTGGAAGCTGTGGTTCCTCAGTCACTGGTACAACGTTTTTGACTCTGTGTAGCTATTTAAAAAAGAAAAAAAAAATTAAGGTGCTTGTATTTGGAGGATTTTATTACTTTTTCATTTTAAAAAATATTTTTAAATTAACCCTTGTTGATGTGGTTTTGTAGTTCAGTGTTTATACACTAGATGTCAATCTACTTGTGTATGTGGAAGTTACTATTTTGTGCCTTCTAGATATTTCTCTCAGCAACTCCCCTACTAAAATTCTGCTTTGCAGGGGAATCAATGCCAGGAGAAAAGGAATGAGTTGAAATACTAATTTTCTTTTGGTGGCTGATGTTGAACAGGAGTTTTTGCAAATAAGACAGCTGTTTTGGGGTGGTCAAGTGTAATTAAAATCACTTATTTCTGTAAAGCTGGCTGACAGTTTTAATGGAAAATGAAATTTCAGCTAATGTAGAGAAACTTGATCCAGGCCTTATTTCTTAATCTTTCCCCCTCTTTTCAAACACCATTCAGGGTTTGATTGAAATGAGATCTGAGTTTACAAAAGCATTTCCCACCTTGCCGTTGCAGAGCCAGTGCTCCAATGAATTGTTTAGGAATAAATGGAACTAATTCCTGCTAGGAATGCAGAATTCAGTGAGTTACATGGAAATTTGTCACAGAGCAACTAATAATTATTAACTACTTTTTAATATATAACTCCTCATTAAATTAACCACTTGCCTTGTGTTACAACTCCAGTTCTGTGATCTCTTCTGAGAGGCCCCAGAGTATAAAAGCTCTTTTTATCTAGTCAAGCAGTGTTTAAAGCTTGTTTTAATTTGTATTTGTGGAAGATGAACCAAGGTGATGTCTTATGTTATGCTGTAATCATGTACTTTATTATTTTTTTAATTTTTGGAGTGCCTATTAGTGCCTTGTTAATACAGTTTTCTAGGATTTTCTTTAAGAGATTAAAAATTCCAAACATCATTGAAGAACCAAGCTGGCTGGAACTTCTAGTCATTTGGAGAACAATATTATTTAGAAATAAGTTTTAAAAGGGAGAGAATATAGTCAACATGGCAGTAAAACAGAAGCCAGATAGAGCATCATGGCTTGTTAAAAGAGTTATATAAGAATTTTAAATATGCAGAGACTTGAAGAGTTTCTACTTCTTCATCATGAAGTTGATTGCTGATGAAGAGTGAGACAGGCCTGAATTTCTTTAACTCAGTCAACTGTAGCTTTTTAATTATTCGGAGTTTTTTTGATTGTAAAATATTAAAAGGCTTTTTGGTGCCCAGTCCCACTTGGTAGCTCAAAATGCTTTTGAACTTCTGGAAAATGAAAAATTTCTAATTTAGGATTTTTGTAAGGTTTACTGAAGTACTGGGTTTTTGACTGGAGGTTCCTGAAAGGTGTATGGGAAAAGGTGACCTTCACAGTTATACCTCATTTATTTTGTGTTATTTCATAGGGCTGAATATCAGCTCAAGAAACATAAATTTGTGTGAAACAGCTGCTAGAAGTGGTGAATGTATATAAAGTAATAATTAATGAAGAATAATTTGCTTTACAAAAAATCTTTTTGATGAACTGGGCTGATTTGTATTCTCTAGCCAGCAACAGTTTGTTTGTCGGAAAGAGTTTAGCCATAAGGGAAGTGTTTTGCATTCCTTAGCAAACACAATATCTCCCAGGATTCACTGAAGTGCCCTGAAGAACTGTAAGTAATAAGTAATTGCTTGGTACCTGGAATTTTCTTTGAAACTGGATTTATTTTAAAAACATACCAGGAAAGGGTGCAGTTTGAATGTTGCATAGTAACATCATGGAACAGATTTAGGTCCTCTTTATCACATTTTACATGAAAATCCCCAGCTTTGAGCTCTGTTGCTTTGGAGCAGCCTACAAAGTGATTTTTATAGAAGCATAGGAGTGGAGAGTGTACCCAGTTCTTTGATTCTCTCCCATGTGTGAGGATGGGAATCAAAAGGAAAGCTTGGTCCTTGTCACCTGTTGCTTGGTGTCCCCTCACACACTGGAGCTGTTCTGTCTTTCCCTCCTAGAGATTCCTCAGCAATGAAGGAACCTCCTCAGGAGGTTTGGGGTGGTGCCCTCATTCTCCATAAACTTTTCCTGCCAACCTGCTGGATATCAGCTCTGCAGAGCAGGACCTGGAGATCCTAGTGGACACCAAGGTATCCCTGATCAGCAGTGCTGTGGGGGCCAGGAAGGCTGATGGGACCTGGGATGCATTGGCAGAGGATTCCCAAAAGGTCAGGGAGGGAATCCTGCCCTTCTGCCCAGCCCTGAGAGGCACATCTGGAGTGCTGCATCCAATTCTGGGATCCTCAGGACAGGAGGCACAGGGAGCTCCTGGAGCAGGGCCAGCGATGGCTGCAGAGATGAGGAAGGGCCTGGAGCATCTCTGTGCCCAGGAAAGGCTGAGGGGGACCTGGGGCTGTTCAGCCTCCAGAGGAACTCCAGCTGAGGGGGGCCCTCAGCCCTGAGTATCCCTGTCTCCAGGGACTGGGCTGCGTTCCAGGGGGCCCAGCCATGGCACAAGATGAACAGGCAGGAACTGATTCCACCTGGACAGGAGGAAGAACTTTTTGGAGCAGTTTGTCCAGAGGGACTGTGGAGTTTCCACTCTCTGGAGATGTTCCAGAGCCAGCTGGATACAATCCTGTGTTGTGTGCTCTGGGATGGTGGGACTGAGCCACTGTGGTCCCTTTTCACCTGACCCATCCTGGGATTCTGATTCTGCCAATGTTGATGCACATTGTGGCTGTTTTGAGCATAAAACCAGTGGATGTGAAGCTCAGGTGTTGTGGAGAGCTGTTGCTCTGCCTTGATCTGTGCAGATTTAGGCACACTGGTCTTGTTCATACTTACTCTTTGCCACGTTTAACTCTGCTCTACGCCAGTTCCGTAGGTTTCGTCTGTCCTTTTTGCTGAGTCCCTAAGTCAACATTTGTCACCAAGCAGCAGAGTGCTGGGAACATGCAGCTGTCACTTAAGGTGTGCAATGGACTGTAGATATGGCAAGGTAGCCTTGATTTGTAAGGGTGGTATAGACAGACAAAACGATTTATCCACATAGACCTGAATGGGAAAGCTACTACTTATTCTGAATTAAGTGCTCCCTGCACCCACTTTAGTGTTTCTGCTTGGGTCTGGTGTTCAGCCAGGTTTCCATCAGAGTTGTGTGGCTGCTCTATTTAAATGTGGCAGCTTTGAGCTGCTTATGGTTCATGTTAAAGGTGCAGCCACACAACCATTTTTGTCCCGTGTGCTCATGGTAAATGTAATTGTGTTAAAATTATACATGCAGATAAAGGCCTGAATTGTTTATGCATAGTTTTCTGTTCTGGTAGTTTGTTCTCCTTAGGGTTCTCCCTGTTTGTTTTCTAATCAGTCTTGTAAGGATTGTAAATGTGTTTAGGTGGAATAAAGAGGTTTTATTTTCTGCCCTGTTGCTTCAGGGTTTGCTCAGTTGTTGTTTTCTGGTCACCCCAGCCATGTATCAGTTGTATACCTGGGAAGAATGTGTGTCTTTTCCTAACAAAATCAGTGGTTTGTGTTTTGTGAAAGGTAGGGAATTGTCATCCTTTTACCGCTTCTTGGGAGCCATCTGGCATTTTAGATCTATGAGTGCTGTGGGGTTTGGAGAGAATCGGCTCCAGCAATTCAGAGCGTTTGTTCTCTTTAAATATAGGGAGAGAAGTCAAAGTTTCATTTAACCAGCACCTACAACTTGATTGGTTGGGCAGGTTTTTCTGTCTGTGTTTTTATCCTTTTGCTGCTGCTGCAGGAGCAAGGCAAAGCAGAAGATATTAATATTTAATGAAATTTTCTGGATCTCAACCGTAATAGTGTTGCATTTTAGCTGGAGGTATCGCCCCTTGAAGTTCTTTTGTCTGAGAAGCTCAGCCCAGATTTCTCAAGCTGGTAGACTTAATCCTTGAGTTAGTTATAGTACCAGTTGTTTGGGTGTATTTGTAGGAGATCAGACTCTTGCCTTAAAAATATTTATAAATTAATATCCAGAGTGAAAAATCATTGTAATGGTTAGGTATCTTAAATGGTCACTGAACTGCTTCTTAACCTACACCTTGAAGATGAAGGACCCTTAAGAAATGGGCCCATCAATATTTATGAATTTTGGGGCTTTGTCTTCCAGTATTGGGGAAAGGTAAGTCATTAAAAATGTCCAACAGTTAAAAATGGGGTGAAAATAATGATTTAAAGCTAAAATGTGGAGTTGTATCTATTTGAGATGGCTAAAAATTAAGGAAATGTCATAGTATTTTTCTACATACTGGATCAATATGTGGATAAATAAGCAAAATGACATAGAGGAGAGAAGGTTGTTTCTATCTTGAAGTCAAAGGAGAATGAAGGAACAGAAGGATTTACATCACCATAGTAGATCATCTGTCAATATTTGAATCCTGAACCCATTTCCATTGTTTCAGTAAACAAATGAATATGTAGGCAAGCCTGTGATGTCCTGTACTAAGTTTAAAGTCAAAACAGATGTTTTAATTAAATAAAAATTCTTTTTGCTGCTTTATATTATGGGGGAAAATTGTTCTCTGGTAGAGATGCGTTTCTTTACTTGCAGGTACCTTCCTAATAACCCTTATGCTGTTTGTCCTGTAGCAAAGGAGCTGGAGAGCCAAGTTCCATGTGGGAATTCTGAACTTGTAATGCAAGGTTCTGGCTTTATTTGGTCTCCACAGTCCATATGCAGGATTTCATACAAGGGTAGGAAAGTAGTTGATGTAATTTGAATTAATTATTTAATAATTTGTCAAGTTCTGTGGCCAAATGCCCTTGTTTGCAAAGAAAACTGATGCAGCAGCTATGTATTAGGTTGGTTATGGCATTGTGTGTTTAATGCTTGGAATCAGCATTACAGGTGTTCACTGGCTAATGAATTCCTAGAAGTCTTTGTTGACTGGGTTCTGACATCTGTTGACTTGTGACAGTGCCAGGATTTCCAGTCTCCTGGAGGAGTTTGGTTTGCCTATATAATTGAATGTTTCTGTCCAAGAGGAAATGTGCTCTGGTGATTGGTATCCAAGAGTTTGAGGGATGGCTTGTTTTAAAAATGAATGTCTTTGGAATTGGAAACCTATATGTGATTGAGAATATATTCTATGTGGAGTTGTCACAGCCAAGATTAGCTTTTTATATATTTTTTACTCTAGGTGTAAATGCAAATTTGCCCTCAGTAGGATCTATTTACACAGTAGCATCAGTTGTGCTGCTTCAGATGTCTTTACCTGTGTGTTTTTTGATGAAAATTCTACAGAATAAGCAACCACTCATTTCTCCAAACACAGGAGAAGGATTCAGCATGATGTAAGAAATAGGACTAACTTTGCACTCGTGTCATAGTGCTGTGCTGAATGAAATGGCAATTATTCCTGCTTGCTGAGATGATGAAGGATGAAATGTTTCTGTACCTTTGGAAAGACTTCCAGTGATTCCTCCTTTTACTGGTACCCAGTCTGAGAGCCTGCAATGTGCCTCAGAGTTGATGTGCTCTTGAGCTCCTTCCTGATCTCAGTTACATCTGTTTGGTGGTAAAATCTGTCATATCATCATAAATATTCATAAAACTTCATCCTTATCTCAGAGTGGGAATTCCTGGAGGCTTTTAGTGCCTTTATCTGGAGGCAGATCTACGGTCAAGCCACTCTTTTCATCCCACACGTGCTCTATCCTGAATTTCAGTGCAGCTGCTGTGAAGTTCATATTTAACTGATATGATTTATGTAGGGTTTGGACTGTTTTTTCTGGACAGCCAGGCAGCTTGTTTTTATAAAAATCATGATGACAAACTGTTCTGACATTAATTTTGTGACATTTTTTCACAGCAGCTCCCCCAGTCATACACTGCTAATTTTTGGAAGTTTGCATAATACCTCCTATAAATTATTACTTTTGTTGTTTTGCTTCGAAGGTCTTGGTGTTGCCAAAAACTGAAAACATATTTTATTCTCTGGGCACTTAGAAATGCTCAAATAAACCATGAGCAAAATCAAAGAGCCTGAGCTTGCCTTTTGAGAGGTTTTATTCTAGGAATGCCTCTGTGTCTTCAGTGCAAGGTTTCAGCTCCCTGCCTTTGGAAATCTTTATCCCTGGAAGCACCAAGGAACTCCACGTTGACTGTGAAATGAGTTGAGGGCTTTTCTGAAATACTTGTATGTAAATTTCAGTAAAATGACCCACTAGTTAGATATGTGGTTTTCAATTTTTTTTTTGTAGTTCTCAATTCACATCCCAACCCATGTGTCTCCTGCAGCAACCAGACTCCATGGGAAAGCCATCAGGAACAAGTTCAAAAAAGGGGAAGGGGAAGAAAAGAAAATGGCATAAATGACAGAAAACAAATTAGATGTTTGATGCTTCTTGACAGCCCCTGAAGCTAGAAGGAAAAATCGAAAAAAACAGGAAGATGGAGTTTAGGAACATATTTATGCTTTGCCAGTAATTTTCTTACCAAGCATCTCACAAAATATCAAAACCTGCTGTATATTAAGGAATTGAGGCATAAAAAATTTCTGCAGCACAAGGTACTTATAAATAGTTATTAACAAGACCTATTTGGGAATACTTAAACAGTATGAAACAATCTTCCAAAAATGGTTTCTTTTGATTTTGATATTTCTTTCTTCTGTAGTTGTAGTTCTTTGTTTAAGTTTTGTAAAAGCAGAGATCAGGCCCATCCACTGTCCCTAGTAAATGTTGACTTTAGTAGATACAAGATGCTGTTGACTTCAGTAGAAATAAGATACTGCCTTTAGTAGGGTACTACTTTTATTCTTTTTTTTTGGAGTCTGAAGCTCTCACTACCAAAATCATGTACTGTTAACTGGCAGATTTGGAATGAGCAGGAAAATGTACAAACCCAAGGGAAGTTTAGGTGGAAAGATGAAGCCAGTTAACCTCAATTATTATAAAATCAATCTGGTTTGGTTTTGGTGCGTGGTAACTTCAAGTAGGAAGTTCCAGAGCTGCCTTGAGAAGGCGAGATTTTGGTATTTCCAGTATGGGTTCATTTTGTAGGAAAAAGGATTCAAAGGCATCTATTTCTTGACTCATTTATTTTATCACTGTTGCAGATAAACAGGAGGATGTTTTTAGGTAAATACTCTGGAAATGAGGTTTAATAAAAACATGTAGTACAACACTGAGCAGCAAGAACACCTATCAGATCTCACTTCAGTACATAGTAAAAGCCTTGTTTAACAAATTTTTTCCACAAAGAAACATTGAACCGGGATACTTCATGCTCTGATGGCTTCCTTAAACAGCTGGGAGCTTTAGGTGTGTTTATTTTCTCAGTGAGTATATCCATAGTGACAGCCCATGGACCCCAGGATGGGGTTTGCCCTCAGCATGCTGTGGTGAAAAAGTACTTTCTTATCTATTTTTTTAATATTAATAGAAAGTATAAAGCCCAACAATCAGAGATGTTGCAATGTAGACTTTGAGGAAATCAAGTAGCCTTCGCTGAGTTATATTTGTTTTTTGTTTGATATCTCAGTTGATCTATCCAGCATCTCTCCTGTTGGAGTGGTTTGGGATCAGGGCTTGAATGGCTTCATTAGGGTGAGGTGTTTAATACCTGCCTGCAGAGAGTGAAAGGATAACTTCATGGAACTTGGAAAGCCGGGGAAAAATGAAATTGAGATCAGATCTACCAGAAATGGTATTTTGAATACAGGAGAAGTCACAAGAAAAACATGATAAAGAAGCAATGTGTTGAAGAATAAAAATTATTTTCTTACTGTAGGTGGAATACAATTCCTTGGGATGTGACTGTGGAAAGGGGTGTTTGCTTTCATAAGGTCCCTGAGGGATAGCCTGGCACATCCCATCCTGGAGCCCCTCCTGCCTCAGGCTGTTGTGTCTGGAGCTTTACCTCAAGGCAGAGCAGACAGAGGGTCTTGGGGGGGTATATGATGGAAACAATAAATAATACATATCCTAGTCCTTGCTCTGCTTTCCAGGGAATATTGTGCGTGCATCCTGTGGATTACAGGTGCAGTGTTCCCTGCCTTGTAAATGCACCCTGCTGGATGCACCTCTGTGCTCTGGTGTGCTGGAAATCACAAGGAGCGCTTGTTAAATCAAGAACAGAATCCCTGCAACATCCTTATGTTAATTTTTTGCTTTCTGCTTGTTGGAGCTATATCTGTAATACCAAAAAAACAGAGCATTATGAAAACAAGTCTTGATAAAGCTCAAATTTTCTCAGCTTATAAAATTTAAGCAGACTATTAGCTAGTGGAATCCACTTGGTGTATTCCTGAGCACTTGTGCTCTCTAATATTATGTATTTAAAACATTTTCATGTTGCTCTTATGTTCTGAAATGTCTACTATGTTATATCACAGTTGCTTTAAAAAAAGCAGTTGGAGATGGGAGGTTAAAAGCGGGGGGTGTAACTGTTTCCTTGGAAAGTGTGCAATTTAAATTAACCAACTAGTTGACATAGGATAAAATTGGGAAAAAATACTGTTTTGCAAACTAAGGATAAAAAGAAACCCGAAGTTCTTAGCTGTAGGCCAACCTTGTTAGCTTGTGAAATACTCCAACAGAGGCATTCTAGGAAAAGATAAATTTATGTGCAGTCATTGCAACACTGAAAATGTTAAATACTGGCCCTCAGACTTGCTCAGAGCGCTACAGGAGGATGCTTTAAAAGTGTTGATGCTTTCCTTTAAGACCTTTATAATTGGAAATGGCAACTTTTCAGTGAGCCTTCTAACTTTTTTATTTTTTCAGTCCTTTAACTATGTAAGGAGATTTGTAAAGTAAGGGAGACTTTTGAGGAAAATAGAATCCCAGTGGTGCTTGAAGGAATTTACTCTAGTTTGGCCTGGCATTATTTTTAGTTCTTGCATAATAATAAATTATTCTTCAATGTAAGTGTCTCCTCTGAGGAGATGCAGCAAATGTGGAACTCTGGGTGTTGTTCCTTGTGGCTTTTGTGTCCAGCTGAGCCTTGGGACTGCACAACAGCAAAATGTTGTCTTTCAAATTCCTGACTGTGTTGGTCAGCTGGACTTGTGGCTCTTGGATTTCTGCCAGGCTGTGTAAGGACATGGGTTTGAAGTAAAGCTGAGCTGGTCAAGTGTGATAATTCATTATGGCTCTGAAATGGCCAGTGTAAGGGTTTAATTAACATTTTGGTGGGTAAAGTTGGTAAGAGACTGAAGTCCTTTAGTCCTTGTTCAATCTTATGTGATGGGTGCTGAGCGTTAGAAAGAGCTTTTTTTTTGTTGGTAGTCTAACAGCAGCACTTCCTCATTTAAGCCTCCTGTGGCCTTGGGTTTAATAGATGTGGAATGGCAGAGAACCTTGAGTGGCATTCTGTGCAGTGGGTGGGGTCAGCCAAAATTCCCAGTCAGCCTGTAGGGGCAGACAGATTCCAGAGAGAAAACACAATGGGCCTTTTGGCTTCTGCTGGCTTCCTGGGATGTTTACTGCTCTGGGAGACAGGACACAAGCTTAATTGGAAATTCCCTTTGTCTCCTACTTTTCTGTAGGCCAGTGTGGACATAAAAGCTTTGTTTGAGTTACTGGAACGGCTGAATTTGGGTTTACTTTTCATTCACTTTACTTTGGAACAAATGACTGCAGTGTTGCTGAGATTTTTCTGATAAGATCTCTGAAAGAAGCCAAAAATGACTTGCCTAACATGGCCTAAACAAAGAGGTATGCTGATAAGTTTTAATAAAAATATACTTATGATCTCATGTTGAAATTATTAAATCCTTCTTGAAGGTTACCAAGATGATTAACAGATCTTGGCATTGTATATGACAAAACCAAAACAACTCCAGGCTTGGTTTCTATCATTGTGGGATAATTCCTCCTTTAAAGTAAGAGGTGAGAACATTTAACATAGATCAGATATCAGTGTCAGCATGGATTTGAGGTACATAGAGCCAAATTCTCTCCTGATGCAAACTGACCATGATCACTTCTACATTAAAAAAGCCTTGCCAGTACTATACAAGAATGTGATGATTAACACATAAGTCACTTTTCTCAAGTTTGTAAATAGAAATTCACCACCAAAATGTGTATTTGAGGCTTACTCAGGGCTGTGTCCCACAAAATCTAAAATCTCAGATCCTGCTAATCTGCCCTTGCTGTTAACATCCTTTCCAATATACCTCGAGGAAAAGCTCATTGTGGATTCCCAAGGGAAATGCTGCCCCTGAGTGCAGCAAGGAAGGAAGAAATACAAATTAACAACATTCATCTGACAGCTGTGTTTAAAAACAGAGTCAAACACCAGTTTTGATTAACTACCTTTCTCTCCTTCCTAAAACACTTCCAGACCTTGTGTTAAATCCTAGTGGGCCGAGGCATTCCTGCTGTTGGGCTGCTCGGAGCAGCCAGGTTCCCACATGCCTCCAGGCTGCAGCTCTATTCTGGGCCACCATGCCCACGCCTCAGCAGGTCCCTTCATTTCCAGCCACCCACTGGTTGGTCTGTATCCTTCAATCCTGCTGCTTTTGCTTCCTTGCTTTAATCCTCTAGAGTAACCCTTCACTTGGCTTGGATGTGGTGGGCTCTGGTGGGGCCATCCTTAATAATGGGGTTAAAATTCCCCTCCCTTGCACTTTGCCTTGTTCTCAAATCCCAGTATTCTCAACACACTTCTTTGCCAGGGTTTTTATTCTTCCTGCTACTTTTTCACAATTAGAAACCCTATAAAATTTCTTTACAATTACCTATTTTTGTGGCAGGAGGAGCAGAGGTGTAGGGGACAGTAGGAATGGCTCTGCAGTGAGCTGAGGAGGGAAAGGTGGGAGGTGTCTTTATGCAGAGGAATTTTGGGTTTATAAAAACAACATTTTTTGAGTAAATGTTCCTGGCCCTAAAAATTACAGAAAAAGGCTTGAAAACCATGGCTGGAGTTGTTTCCAAAAGCTCAGAATTCAGACAGCCATGAGAGAGAATTCCACATTTCTTCTGCAAACATTGAAATATCAGGAGTTACGAAAATTGGACAGTGCTGTTGCAGAAAGCAAAAATATTTTTGGAGGGATTTTATAAATATTTGGAAGCCTGGTCTATATGCTGTCACAGATGTAAATACAACCTCAAAAAATAACATTCTCTGCAGTATTTATCCTAAAAAAGGGGAAACAAAGCGTGAACAAGCCAGTGCCATTATTTTCTCTTCCTCTAAATAAAAGCATGGGTTTCTCCTGTTCCACTTAAGTGACACTGTGCTTGAGGTGAAGAGAGAGGAACGTATTCCTAACCTGTGCCTAGTTCCTCATGTATTAATGCTGGGGGGCATTTCCAGGTACTTTGCTAGCACAGACTATACGTTTCTCCAATATCAGGATAAATTTTGTCTTTTTGCATACAAAAATGGAACTATTGCAGGAGTAGTTTTCATATTGTAAAGAAATAGTTCAGAGAATAATGCCAAGCAAGCTGTTTATTTTAGAGAGATCTGTTTTGTAGCAGAGATTGGAGTTAAAAATAAATATTATTCAGGAAATCAGGAAGTTGCTCTGTTATTGTAGTATTTCAAGCATAGTGGGTTTTAGGGCTGTGCCAGTGTTATTAATTATTATTATTAATAATGATGATACTCAGTATTGTGGTTTAGTTGACAAGATGGTATTTGCTCAAAAGTTGGAATCTATCTGGGAGGTCTTTTCCAACCTTGGATTCCGTGATTATCCTATGTTACAGAGGTGTAACTCCTTAAATAACTTTTCCAGGGGGTTCTCCAGATACCTAGCCAGGCTCCATTCTGCCAGGTTAACAGGTAGGAGTGTTTGCCTGCTTGGAATACTGTGCGCAGCTAGGCTGTTTCCACAATGATATAAACTGGGTTGGTGAAAGCCCACCTCTTCAGATGTTATTTTCCAAGAACCTATGGAGTGGAAAGGGCTCTGATGCCTGGGTGTCAAGGCAGTGTCTCTTAGCAAGGTGTGTTTTAGTTAATGAAAGGAGAGAAGGGCAAGAGTGACAGATCCAATTGTTTTAAGCTCCTAGGGGTATCTCCCATGAACATGGGGATAGGGAGGCTGTGTGGTTTGGTTGGGAAGCTGTTTCAGGAGCACTGGCTTCTCCCCTAGACAGAGGTTGTGTAACTCAAAAATCCATGGTTATCCACAACTCAGTGTGATCAGAGCATGGTCAAGAGTGACTTCATGAACATGCAGTGCTTGGGCTGGGGAGAAACTGTTTACAAGATAATGGAGTAACAGGACAATGGCTTCAAACTGACAGAGG
This sequence comes from Leptocoma aspasia, assembly GCA_013399835.1. Taxonomy (NCBI): domain Eukaryota; kingdom Metazoa; phylum Chordata; class Aves; order Passeriformes; family Nectariniidae; genus Leptocoma; species Leptocoma aspasia. The sequence goes on from VXAX01004346.1 coordinate 201,178, forward strand.
GCAGGGTTGGGTGGGATATTGGAGTGGCATTTTTCCCTGTGAGGGTGTGGAGGCCCTGGCACAGGTTTCCCAGAGAAGTTGTGGCTGCCCCATCCCTGGAAGTGTCCAAGGCCAAGTTAGATGGGGCTTGGAGCAAACTGGGATAGTGGAAGGTGTCCCTGCCCATGGCAGGGAGTGGTACTGGGTGTGTTTTAAGGTTCCTCCCAACCCAAACCATTCCATGAAGTCAAACATAGCCAGAAATGGCTACTTAGAGGTTAGCTCTTGTCCTGGATTCATTGGATCAGTCACTTTGGGAATAAATCCTTTAAAACAAGAGTAAGCTGTGTGATGTCCTCTCAGCAATGTCCTTGTTTGCTTCAGATGAGCAAGGGGGAGGGAGTCTTTGCACTCCTGAGGAGAAGTGGGAAGGAGCAGTGAATTTTAACATGGATGCTATAAATGACAAGCTAAGACTCCAAATGCAAGTAATTGTAGCTCATCTCTGCACACATGAAGAGATCTGAGGTGAATGGGAATTGAGGAGGCTGAGTGAAGTAAGAGGAGGGTGCAGAACCTTTTCTTCACTGTTAAAGGAAATAAACACCCCTGGTAGTGATGAGATTGGAGATGACATTTTTAGGAAATACTGATTTTTCTGCTTTCTTAGCTTATAAAAAATGTGCTTCTTCATAGTGGTGGTGACTGAGCTGTCGCTTGAGCAGAGAGAGGGAGATGGCTGAGGAAAGTCCCCTCAATGCAGAGCTGAGCCCCAAAGTCGTGCAATTCCCAGGTATTGCCTCCTCCCCTCCCTCCTGCATTAAATAAGGAATAACACACACATCCTGTTAAGAGTTTCCGTGGAGTTCAGTTGCTCTAATTGGATTTTCATAATTTATGTTTCATCCTTGTTCATGTGAAAGAGGGTATGTGGAGCTGAGAATGGATTGTTTGCTCTGGTCAGAGTTTGTAGTTATTTCTTCACTCAGCAGAATTTAGGAGTTGGAAGCACCTAGGGATGAATTTTTGTTGTGAAGGCTGGACAAGGAATATGTTTCTTTTGGTTTTGAACAGGATAAGCTTACCTTCAAAATGGGAAGACAAAAGGAAATAGTGAACAAACTACTGTTCTCTATCACATTACTTAAAAAGCAATTTCTACTATTTTTAGGGGATTAATTCAGTATTTCAAATACACGTTCATTCTTCTCACTCAAGGACACCTAACTATTAAAGACTTTCCTGGTAAATAAACAAGAACCATTTCAGGTTTTTTTTTCTGAATATGAAACAAAAGGGACTGGTCTGTCCTTAGGCTTGTTTCCTTCTGTTGAAATATCCCTTCTTCCTTGAGGCTTCCAGCAGAACTGGGAAGTTGTGTTCTCCTGTTTTATTCCTGGACTCTTATTCCCATGTTATATTCCTTACTGGAAAGGCTTCATCTAAGACAGGAAGGGAGATTGTTCACAACATGCAGCAAAGAACAAGAGGTGTGAAGAAGTGGAAGCATCTGACATATACTTTAGTTTCTCTATGCTAAAATAAACCAAGTCACACTTGGAACATGAGATACCTGGGTCTCGTTGCTGTTTTGTAGGAAGTTTTTCCATGCAGAAGCTCTGTTTTATTGTTCAAGTCACATTGAATGCAAGTTTAGAACTGTGTGCCAGTGATGAGACCCACCTGTGAGAAACTAACATGGTTCATTGGGAAATTATTTGTCTCTGGTAACCAGTGAAGCCCCTTGAGATGTTCTGCAGTGTTTTCTGGTGTCAAGAACTGCTTTTTAAAAAATCTTGCATGTAGGATCTCTAGCAAGGTGTGTTTCTGTATCTTAGATGTGATATACTGATTTACTGGCTCAAGGTAAGTAATTTCTGTGCATTATTCTCATTATAAAGACATTAAAATTAGGTCTTACTGCTAGAATATTGCAGTTTACAATGCTCAGTGTGATTCTGCAAACGATTAATGAGCATAACTCTTAATAAGACAACTCCTATTGTTTTCAAATCAGAATTTAGGTGAATATTTTTAAATAGTAATCAGTTAACTAGCTATACTAATTTCTAAAAATTATTTGTGTGGAAATATTTCTTCTTCAATATGGTACGATAAAATACTTTCTTCTACTGACCAAGTATTTTCTGTAAATAAACCTCTGTATAAGCACTCACCTGCTGCATTTCCAGTGTTTGGGTATCCAGTATAACATTCAGTGTTTATTACAAATCAGTATTGCTCTGGCATAATTGATAGTTTTTTGCTGGTTTTGAACTCATTCCTTTCCAGTTCCCAGTCTTTTAGCTGCCAGCAAGGAGCAAACTGGCTGTTGGGATTCTGTTTTCATGTTGCTTTTCAGTTATCAGCGGTTTGTAGATACTTGCTAAGAGCACAGTATTGAATCTGCAAAGGTAATTATACCTATTGGAATACTATTAATAGTGTTTAGAAGGGATCATTGCAGTAAATCTGCTTTAGCCTTTTTGTCAGCTGTGTTTTCATGTAATATTGTGTGAATTCCCTGGAAACACACCTTTAAAGAGTTTGGTTTGCTTTTAAAGGGGAAAGGAAGGGAAAACAGAAAAGAACAGATTTGGGGTAATATCCTTATTGAAAGATGTTTTTTATGGTTCTTAAACAACTAAGAGTGAGTGAATGCATGACGGAATAACCGCCACATGTGCAGTTCCTTATCTGCCAACCCTCTTATTTTTCCTGCAGGAAATCCTGGCTGAGCAAAGTTGGAAGCCCAAGTTCCCGCATCGATAAAACAAGTTTTTCCAATGAAAAGGAGATTTCCAAGCTTGACTTCTCGGATTTCAACACTAGATACTAACAGGAGAGCACCTCACTAAGCATGAAGCTCTGGCATTTCTGCTGCGTGATATTTTCTGTGCCTCCATCAAATGTCACAAGAGCATTGGGATGCTTTCCTGTACTAGGGGTAAACATAAATGCTTCCTATTCCCACCAAGTAAGAATTCCTGGTTGCTGTGTTAGACATCTTACACTATGAATGTCAACATTTAGTGTCTAAAATGCCAATATCTAATTTATTGCAGCTTTGAAAGACAGATAGAAGCTTAGAAGTGCTTGTAGTTATTTTTGCACAATGAGATTTGTTATATACAACCAGATGGTACCTAATCTTTACACTGTGAGTCATATGTAGATGAAAAATAATAATAAATTTATGTTCTACTGTTTGTACTCTCACCAAAAATACATAACTACAGAACTGGAACACTTGAGAGTTCTCTGTCACAAGTCTGTTATAGACCAGGCTCTTTGGGATAATTAATAAAGTTATAGTGGTAATTTAAAATAAATGTTGTTTCAAACTAGGATTATCTAATCAGTTCTGGTTTAAAATTCTCCATAATTCAGATAAATCTTGTTCCAAGTTGATGAAATGTGTGGCCGCTCTCCCTGGTTTTGCCTTGTCTACCTGTAGCTTACATCCATGCTGACTATAAAGGATGTTTTAATCTCTTTGTTTTTTTACTGTTCTTACTAAAATTGAAGATTTAAGTGATTTTCCTTATGGGTGTGTATTTGCTCCTGAGTTAAGACTGTGTGGTGGAACCTGCACCCACATCCATTGTCTGAAGTCTCTGGAAGCCCTGAGCCATGGGGCTTGCAATAAACCCTGGGTATGTCTGATCCATTGTGGATCCAGTTTGTGTATCCAGCACTGTCTCCACAGGCACTCCGGAGTCAGTCGGGACTGGATCACACCTAGATCCTCACTCCTGCAGTGCTTGTGGGTCGGGATTAGAACATTCAGGGAGACTTCATGACTAAAGCTGGTGTTCCCACTGGCTGCCCTGTCCCCCTTCCTGGGGTAGCTGGGTCAGTTTGGGCAGCTGCACCAAATTTGCAGCTTATGGTTTGAATTTCAGGAAGGACATTTCCTAACTTAAGCACTGCACTTCTCCATCAGTGCAAGGTATGCCTAGAAAGGTATTTGTGCTCACCACTAGATTGATTTTCTTTGGACCTTTGCATTAAGCAGTAAAATCTCCCTAGAGTTTGCAGGAGCTGCTCATGAATTGTCCTGTGATTATACACAAGCCCCCCATTGTTGAAGTCGTGATCAATGGCTCTTGTTCAGCTGATGGTAAATGGCAAAGTTCAAGTGTAGCAGGAGCTCAATAGCTGTTCCATCCCTGTGGAAAACAGTATCCTGCCTAGCAAAGTAGTTTACATTTTCCTTGGAGCTACCTGGCAGAAAATAGCCCTTCAGTCAAAGATTTTCCAGCCAAGTGCTTTGCTCATATTTTGAGGAACAAGGAGAGCGGAAGGCAAAAAACAACGGTGTCATTGGATACAGAGGAAGAGCAGCAAAAAATTGTTCTAATATGTTCCAAGGCTGGAGCTGGGTGCTCACAAGGACCTGGGGCTTTTACCCCAACTCACCTAGAAAAGTAAGGCTTGAGGAGAGGGAAGCAGCCATTTAAAGTGCTCACTTTTTTGGGGAGGAAATGTGAGGAGAGAGCATTTTTCTGTGCTGCAAGTCATGTGTTGCTGTGTTCCTGAAACTATTAGAGCCTTGGCTGGCACTGTGAGCATTAGTCTTCTCATTTTATTTAATCCTCAGATTCTGGTAAAGTATCCTGAGTCCAAAGCCATCCCATTTGTGGAACTACAGTGTGTGCAAAACAGCAGAGCAGTGTTCTAGATTTAATGAGAACATCATTGGTTTTGTGGACCCAAAGAATCCCAATGGTAAGATAGGAAAAAAAGCAAGAACAGTTGGATAACTATACATCAAAACTGAGTTGAGATGTATTTCCTTTTCTACTGCATACTAATATCACTCAGTTATGACCATAGACACCCCTGAATTTTATTTTTTTCAAAATGCAGTGCATCAGGAATGTATGGTGTGTAGGCCAACTTCATTCTTGCATTAAGTGGAAATGCTTTCCACTAAACGGTTTCTATTTAAATAGAAGTAGTTTCTATCTATAGTTTCTATCTAAAAAGGGTTAAGACTTGGAAATAAATAGTGGGAACAGACTTCCACAAGTTATTTGTGAATTTTGGACAATGCTGACTTTCTTGAGGGGAAAATGTTGTGCCTGACTTGTGTTCTACTAGAATTTTAAAAAATTCACCTCATTAAGCCTAAAGGCTAGACATGGTAATTAAAATCAGAGTTTACAGAGTTGACAGGCATTTCAGAAACATATGGGTTCATTTGTATTTGATTAAAGAATAAAATAAATAAAACCTTGCCAAGGTTATGAGCAGAAGGAGAGCTTTGTGCCTCATCAGGAATGATGTAACCTTGCAGAACAGGGATGTTCTGCTGGACCTGCTCCTTCTTGGTTTCTGTGTGGAGAAAAGCATGGTGGCATCTCCTGCCATACTTTCTCTTAGGTGACACCAATCTGTCACTTGTTATTTTCTTGATGTCCTCTGGAGCTGCCTTGCTTGGCTTGCTTTCTTCTTAGAAAACTGGGCATGTTTGCTGCTGGAATCCTCTTACTAGACAGAGTGAACTGGATTAGTCACTCGAGCTTCCTGATTAATGCATGGCTTCGTGCTGCTGCAGGCACTCTGGGAGGGAGTGAAGTGAGTACTGCAGTGAGGGATGAGGGCAAACACTGCTCAGTGCTATCGTTTATTTTTTAGAGTCTGTTTATACGAAAGCAATCCCATAAATTGAGATTTCTGTAGCATTGTTCGTTCTTCAAGGCTCTTCACAGTCTGTTGTGTAGTGGGTAGAAGTATTAGGATTAAAGAGAGGTTATTTTTGCCTCAAAAAACACTGCAGGGACTTAACTAAACTTGCCCCAACTCATTTGATATTAATACTGGCATAATTGAATAAAAAGTCCTGACATGGAAAATCAAAGGAGGAACAACCTCGCTTTTGGTTAAAAGGGCTGCAGGAGTGGCTTGGAAGGTTTTACTGATCAAAATTCCAGAATGGTTTGAGTGATTAAGAGACCAGTTGTCTTCCACAGTTAGATGATGTTACTGTAAAACTTAATATACATAAGTGCAAATATAAATATTTAAAAGTAGTTTCTGATTAATAACACTAAATCAGTTGTGAGATGAAGTTGTCTTTACCCCAGAAGTGAAGAATTACACTCTGAACAGCATTAATGGGGGAGTAGGAGAAGTTTTTGGCTGAAAATCCAACAAGCATCTCTGTCTCTGATGAAAGGCACTGTGGGCTCTCCTATAGCTGTAATAACTCCTTGGTGTTAGGAATTAACACCTGTGATTACTGCAGTTTGGAAATGGGAAAGTCTTATAACATTTCTTCCTGCATTTGTGTTGTTCTAAAAGTGGGCAATAAGCTCTAAGCCATGTTTTCGCTTCATAAACAATTGATCAGCACCTAGAACCAAATCTTGTCCATCATAACCATGGTGTGTGCCAGAAAAAAGGGGCAATGCCCTTGTGGAGTTTTGGGAGCAATTATTTTCTGGGTCTGACAGGCTGAATTAGAGGAATACCCGGCATCCCAGTGTTTCTCCACTAACTGGAAGGTGACCTGGCATTCCCTTGGATTTGGCAGGGATGTAACAAAACAAACAATGGAGAGACACAAGTTCTGTGCTGCAGGCACTGACTTAGGTTCCACTGGAATGCTGCCACGGACTTCAGTGGGAACAGTAATTCGTTATGCAACCAAGGAAATGCATTATTAATGGGACAGTGTTTGAGCAGGGGGCAATAAGATAAAGACTATGCCACTTTCTTGGTGCTGGTTTTATTTTTTCTTGATTACAGAGGAATCTCTGTGGCTTCAGGAACATTAGAAAAGCCAGAATTTTCTTGCATGGAGTTCAGCACTTAAAACCATGCCAGATAATCGCTATCCCAAGCAAGTCAGTAATTCCAAATTTGTAGTTACAGAATTGTTCTGAAAAGGGTGGGAGCAGAGAGTGGATACATGCAGCTCTTCTAAGCCTTATATAATAATAAAATAAAAAATAAAATTCTAGTGCAGGCATAGAGATGGTAAATAGAACAGGAAGGGAGCAGGGAGAGGAGTTTTAAGAAGATCAGTGTGGAGAAATTTACCTGCAGTTATTTATTGTGAGCTGCAGTCAGTGGCACCACTGGAAATGAGTTCTATGTGAGCAGCATAGAGGAAAGGGGTGGCTGGGGAGGAGGTGCTTGGCAGAAGAGGGTCTGAAAAAGTGTTTAAAAGCAAACACTCAGGAGATGTTTGGAGAATGAGAAGAGAGGCCAATGTTGCATCAAATGATAAGGGAATGCTCAGTTTAGATGGTACACCTGGGTGCTCTGGGCAGGTCACAGCAGGGATTTGAGACTCCCTGTGAGTTTTGTTCAGCTGTTGGCGATGTTTTGTATTTTCCCCTTGTTTAAAACCACCTAGCCTCAAACTTTTCTTAAACATCCACTCCTGAACCCTACAACTGTTGTACTGCTGTGAGTAGGTCAGCTCACGTGGGAGAGAAATCTCAGTACTGGAAAACAACCCTGAATTGTGTGAGAGGCTCTAACAGTAACATCTCTTCCCCCAAAATAACTGCCTGCTGTCAGGAAAAAGGCAGACAAAAAATTTGCAGACCAAGTTAAAACTCATTAATGACCCACAATATAAGTTGGGGAGGAAAAAAAAAAACCAAACCTGTTCAGTTATCTAAGTTTGCTGACACTTTGGAAACAAAATGATGACTAAATAGTAATGTGTGCTCCAAAGAATGAGTGATACACCAAGATGAATAGGATTTAGGCACTATTTATCCCAGTTAAGCCATAGCCTGAATACCATAATGCTGATTCCTTAAATTCATTATGCAGCCAGTATAATCTAGCAGGCAGCAATGTGCCTATGAGAAGGAAGAAACTATTTCCATTGTTTTAAACTGAACTGTAGGCACAGAGTGATTGGCAAGATTGTGCTTTGTCTTATTTCTAAAATACCACACCAATGTTTGTAACAACACTTGTGTGAAGCAAAGTGTTAAACACACTGGATTCTTATATATTGCTGTTTAAAGTAGTAATCATGGTGTATCTGATGGATACGGGGGGATGTCATTCCATACATGTAAGAAATGTTGGTTGGACTAATCATCCCTGTTTAGAGCTGGCAGTGTGTGGGTGCTTCCAGCTTCTATTTATGTGACTGGGATTTGTCCTGTAAAATAAATAATAATTAATTTTTCCAGTGTTAATACCCCTGAAAGCAGCCTCATAGCTTTGCACACATTTATTTGTAGAAATTATCATGTGTGAAATAACAGCTTTGTTCTGACCCAGCCATAAAATTTACTCTTCAGGTGGTAGGAAATGTGGCATTCCTGAGCTGCCCTTCAGTGGGAATTCTGTAATATTTTGGGAAGAAAGGAAGAGGAAGGGACAGAAATAGCCACAACCTCTGAAATTTTTGGCTCAGTCAAGGTATGTTTAAAACTCCCCCAACATTCTGAATGAAATAAGTGAATTGTTCTGGAGGTACTGAGATAACAGTTGCTGGTTGCTTTTTTTGAATTTTCAGATAGCATTCAGGAAGTGTAAGGAATGAAAGCACACAGGAAAGCTGAGTGATTTATTTTGTTTAATGTCCTTTTTTTTTCTTTTTTTAAAGCCACAGCCAATACTTATTTCCATTTTTTAAAACCTATCTGTGGTGGAATGAAGCCACTAAAAGCTGGAGTGGCTGTGATGCGGCTGTAGTAATTAACATGGTTTGATGTGCTCGATGTCTTGAAGCAAATCACTGCAGAATTCCTGGTGCTGGATCCTGGGGGAAAGGCTGGGATACATTAAATTGCTTTATAGGATGGTTTTTCAAGAAAAGGGTTTTTCAAATGGTGTAAAGAAGACAGTTTGCAGCTGTCCAGCTAAAAATGCCACGGAATTATCAATTCTGAAGAACCCTAGCAACAACGTGGTAGCTTTGGTGCCCTCACTACCAAGCAAAAGAGAAAAAATGGATTCCCCTCTGTTCTGCTGCAAGCCAGGAGGAATTAACTTCTGGAGAGGAGTAGGAGGAGGCAGGTTTCACCTTAGATGCTTGTATTCCCTGAAATAAAAGGTCAGATGGCAGCTCTACATTATTTAGTATCAAACAACTGATGCATCGAATAAGAGAAGCAAAGGAAAATACACTCTGAATTTAAATATATAATTGAGGTAGCAAACCAAATAACCACAAATCAAAGGCTTGCAGCCATGAGAAAAGTACTTGAGAGGACAACCTATTCACAGTAACCCAAAGCAACCACTAAACCCATGCACTTGAAACAAGGATTCAGGAAAGAAATCTGCTACCTAGAAAATTAAGGGGAAATGGGGATCTTGACCTCTTTAGTCCTATGTTTTCTGGCTGGATTAGTACCTGTAATACCTGCTGCTCAGTAGGTGAGGACTGTTTGGTTCTGCTTCTGTATATCACAATTGTTACAGAATTTTTTTTTTTAATGAGATAAATCCTACTAATTCCCTGCTTTACACTTCCCCACTGATTTATTTTTCCTCAAACATCTTTTCTCATGCTTTGCACAGCTGAGCTGCTATCCATCTGTCTGTGACAGAGATGTTTATTCTTAGTCCAAAATGGAATCTCAGACTCTTGTTTCCTGGTTACTGCTTCCCTTTACCCAAGAACTGCAGATTCGGATGTAGGATATTGACAACCTAAAATTTCAAGTGAAGCAGCCTAAAAAATTGAAGCATGTTAAAGAGCTCTCAATGTCCTCTGGAAGCTGCTGTGTGGAGTGTAGTGACCATCCACAGGCTTTTCCACACTGAGCTGTTTCCGTTTTATTTTCCAGTCCTTTGCTTCAGATTAGAGTTGTCATATCCCACTGGCCAATTCCAAGGCACTCCATTCTCTCCAGTCTTTTTTAGTCCCCTTGAGTCTGAGGTCAGCTGGAATTTTATAGCCTATGAACTCCCAGAAACCTCTCTCTCTTCTCTGTCCGTTTGGAATTTTGCCTTTCCATTTTATTTCAGGCTTTTGCCACTGATCCATCACCCTACATAAAGCTAAGCTGGGAGCAACCTTGTATTCCCCCTGCACATTGCTCTCTTCCACCTATTCCATTTTAACTGATAGTGATCACTAATGGCTCCTCTTTGTGCTGGACTCAGTCTCCCTCAGAAGTCTGGCCTCACCAGCCACACTCCATTGGATATTTGGGGGTGATCCTTCCTGACAGCATAACCCCACTGGGGATTGCATTAGCCAGGCATGCAGAAAAGAGAAAGTGCCTGTCTAGTGTAATAATTAGCGCACAAGGGGAAAAATTGCCAGCCAGGGGTAGAGCTGGGACTTCCAGTGTTCTTCAAAAAATATCCCCTGTGTAGGTATAATAAATCCCTCAAATCTTTAAGCTTTTCCATAAATTTGTGGGGTTTTTTTACAATAGGTATCTGGTCAGTTTTCTTTCATCTGTTCAAATTTTATCTGCTCTTCTTTCATTATGAATAAAATGCTAATATGACAAAAATGAAGTCATGCATGTGTAGGCTTAGGGAATTGCAATCACAACTGAGCCATCAGTTTAGCCCTGAGTCAGGTATGTTTAATCCAAGAAAACGAAATTACCTGAACCAATCTTATTTCTTCTTCATCCTGTTTTACAGTAAACAGCGTTACTAGGATCCTGAAACTTAGTTTATCCCTCTCTCCCCACCTCTAGCTCCTTCCCTGGAGCCCCTACTAAATCCCTCTGTGACTGCATCCCACAATCCTTTCAGAGGCAATTGGCTTATGGCAAACAAGTGGAAGCCCAGTTTGGCACCTTATTGCTCCCCTCAGGAACCCAGTGAGCCTAAGTCCTTCTGCAAGGTACCAAACCTAGTAAGTTAATTTATTTTTAAGTCTTGCTATAGGTACAGTAGACAGTTTTCTCTGTGCCTTCCTCAGTCTCTACAGTGCATCCACTTATATTTGCAGGCATATTTCACTTGGGATTCTGCATGGAGTGAAGAAATCTGTCATTGAGAGAACTTAAATCCACCTGTAATCAGGTTAAGTGGCTCCAGTGACACATTGAGGGTCATTTCCTTCAGGTGCCAGCTGTAAATGTAAACCCCAAACCCTCCTCCTTTTCAGGTAAGTTATTTCGTAGAACTAAATGAGGTTTCTGAAAGAAGTAGGGACTAAAGAGTCCAGTCCCAGGAGAAGGAGGCTCTAAAAGGGTAATTTAGACTGGATGTGGTGGGTGTCATGATTCCTGCCACAGTGAAATGTCTCCCCAGGTTCTGGAAGCTGGGTCTGGCTGCAGAAACAGGAGGAGGTTGTGTTCTTCCTTTGCAGCTCATTTCTCCTTGGAGCTGAAACAGTAGCAAAATTTTTTGGTGTAAATTGGGATTATAGAAAAAATACTCTGGATGTGTTGTTTTTCCAAGGCTGTGAGCACCCACAGGTTGCTTGAGGTATGTCTGGTGATGGAGACACTGAGCAGGGTGCAGGAAGGTAAAACTTCCCTGACTTCCTTATGGAGTAATATTGCAGGTGACCAGCTGGAAACTGGGAATGGGGAGCTCAAACAACCTGAGGTGGATTATTTTAGGCTGCATCCCAATCTGCAGAAGGGGGAGAAACAGCCTCTATCCAGGCCATTTTTCTCCATCAATCCCTGTTCTTCCTCTCTGCCTGCAGGAACAGCCCCTTTCAGGAGCTGTTTCTTCACAGCCAGGGAAGAAGGCTCTGCCCAGGGCTCCATGTGGAGCTGAGCTCTGGCTCTGTGCAATTCCAGATATTTAAGGCCTGAGAACAAGCAGGGATGTCTCTAATGTATGTACAGATATTTTTTCTTGAAGGGACTTCCTCTATCAAACTGCCTCTTTGGTACTTCTTTTTCTCTGTTTTCTCCCTTATTTTTTTTTTTTCAATTTAGCCACTCACATACTGCATAAACAGAGTTTCAAAGAGCTTTCCAAATCCAAAAGATGGGGATGTTATACAAATTAATCTTATGAAGCGAGGTATTTCCTGGGAAAGCCTTCTAAAGGAATTTTTTTCATTAGAGTCCCTCATTACAGGATTAAAAGCTAAGCTCCTTCCTCCCTAATTTCTTCCACAAAGTAGGTTTTCAGAAGACCTTTCATGTGTTTTTCTAAGTACCCCAGGTCTTGCCTCTTCTGGCAGAAGTATAAATGTTAATAACATTAATTACTTCATGCTAATAAACTACTTTTGAGAACCTTGGCTAGGAAAAAGATAGGAATCCCTCTTTTTGCAGTTTTCTTCTGTGATATTTTAAGTGTATTTGTAAATATAAATAAGGGATAAACTAAGTGTAAATATCCAGGGCCACATAATAGATGGATGTCATCGACTTTAATAATGCAGTCTAGATTTTGCAGAATAACCCTGTTTTGGCTTTCTGAAGTCATGCCTACTTCTAATACTGGTATATTAGAGGGGATTTAGCTTTGTAGGGGAAGCTCAGGCCTGTTAAATCCCCAAATCTGGCAAGTGGTGTCCACAGGTGAACCCTGGATCCTCTGGAGATGGTCTTACGGGCTTTCTGTGTGGTGCCAAGGAAGGATCCTGGAAAGCATCAAGCATCCAGTAACTCCATACAGGGAAAAGCTTCCCTTTCCTGAGCTCTTGGAGTTGTGGCCACCATTATGGAAGTGTTTGTTCTTCTGTCCACAACCAGAATTTTAGGGGAAGTGCAAAACAATGGACAACAATTAACTGCCAGCCAAAAGAAAGATGTATAAAAGATGGAATACATAAGGTTTAGCAGCCTGAGAAAGGTGTGGAAATCAGCATTTGGGATCCAAAGGTTCACCCTCAGCAGTGACAAAACATGCACAGAAAAAGAAAAAAGGGTCGTGCCTCAACTGGAAGTGTAACATTTCTGATATAAAAATGTCTGAATTCCAGTGGAAAAAGGTTGTTTGTCTTGCAGTCCCTGTCTTAAAAAATGCTGGGCAGTGTCTAATGTTCTTAGAAGTATCTCATTTAATGAGATTTGACCCAGTGACAAGATTTCATTATTACCTCATTTAGAACCCCTGAACAAATGGAGAGTAACAGTTGAGCTTAACTCTTTAAAGATTTTGTTAATGTACCTGATTTCCTAGACAGGAGAAACATATTTGCCAAGTCTAAGAAAATATCTTAATAAAAGGCATTCATTTGTAAGTGGAATTGGAATGTAGAATAAAACCAGACTGGAAATTTTCAAAGATGTGATTCCTCCTCTTCTCGGAGGCAATAGGAGAAGTCTCCACCGCAAGAAAATTATCAGAAAACAGCCTTTGGCCCTGATGGAGAATATTTCTTATTTAAACATTAACTGTAGATCACAGTCTCAGTTCTGGTTTATCACTGTGATAAAAGTTCAGTTCACCATTGTCTTGAAATGACTGAACTGGCTGGTGAATGTTTTGTAACTGAGAACCATTTCCTTTTGTAACTTAAGAACTTAATTGCTTCTAATTGGTTTCTGTTGCAAAGGAGACTCGAGCAGAGAGGAGAGGATGGGGGAGCCCGTGGTAACTGCACATTATTAAGGTGTCAGTGGTGTCATCAGAGGTGTCATTGTGCGGCAGGACAAAGGAAAAGGAGGAGGAGACTACGGAGCATCTGGGAATGCTCACAGTGAGGTGACTGGGGATTTTGGGAAAGATCGCTAAAGATTAGTCCTGGCAAGCAAATCAGGAAAACAGTATTTGATGAGGGATAGAGTCCTCAGCTAATCAGCGTCCAAAGCAGCTGATAAGAGCAGTCAAAACCATTGAAAGCAGCAAGGCAGTAGCACTTGGGAAAGCTGGCACCATGGTCTGATCAGGAAAAGAAATCACACAACTAAATCAGGAATTAAACACCAAACAAACTCGCAAAATAGGCAGCCTGGTACAGGAATCTGTTTTGTGCCTTCAGGATCCAGTGGTAGATGTGAGTGAGTCATAATCTTAGTTTAGGAGAACCAAGGAGTCATTTTCACTGCAGCTTTCTGTACAACCTGACCTTCATTGCCCTCATATGAATCAGGAGTAAGTAGAAGAAAATTAATACGAATGAGAATAAAATTTAATTTTTGGCATTTGCAGATTATACCTTGTTCTGGTTTTAGAGCAATCAATAATATCATCTGGGGCATGCTGACTTCTGAACAAATACACAGCGATATAAACATACTTAAATATTTTCAATTAGTAGAGTCCATGTATTGGTGTAAAAATTCCTTCCTTGTCTTCTTTTGTCTTTTAGCCTGAGTAGTGATAGAATGTTTAAATTTGGCACAAGAATTGCCAACAGAGACTTTATATCTCTCCCAAATAAATGCTGCTGATGTTCACCAGTGGCATGATAATCCCAATTACATTGTGCAGGATTAATTAGCTCCAGTGTAAGGCTGCTAAATGAGCAGTTATACTATTGAGGAGCAAAAGACACCAAAACAAACTAGGTATGAAAAATTTGCACTTCCTCTTTCAGTATTACAAGAGGGAATGGCTTCAACTGACAGAAGAAAAACAAAACAGAACAAAATTGTTCCCTGTGAGGGTGGTGAGGCCCTGGCACTGGCTGCCCACATAAGCTGTGGCTGCCCCATTCTGTCCATGGCCAGGTTGGTTGGGGCTTGGAGCAACCTGGGACAGGGGGAGGTGTCCCTGCCCATGGCAGGGCGTGGGCCTGGATGGGTTTTAAGGTCCCATCCTTAAAATAATCACACACACATAATGTGTGTGATTAAACTCCACTGAATTGTAGAGCCCCAAAGGACTGATCCAGGCACCAGCCTGAGCTGGCTTTGCCAGCCGAGTTCAGTCAGCAGCAGGTGAAAACCCTCGAACTTTTCTCCAGTATTGGATGTCACCTGAATCGATTGCACTATGGACACTGACAAGCAGTTGCTCTCTGCCGACAGGTTTAGCAGTTGTGTTGTTCATTTTTGCCTATATTCAGAAATGGAAGAAAGGTACATTTTTCAAACCATACTTTATGGGGAGCATCAGTGTGCAGAGATGATTTTTGTCTCCATATAGCAGTACATGTTAAAAATTACCCTGCTGATGTCACTCGAGGTGTTTCCTCCTGGCTCTCTTCCCCATCCTGAGTAAACAGCTATAAAAACTGAGAGTTCACCTGCTGTATAACCCTGTTTCAGTAACAACGCTTCCACTGGCATGGATAAAGCAAACCTTTGGGAGTTACCACATGAGAAAATACTTATATTTAAAAGCTCCACATCTGGAGGCTGTGAGGTTGGAAGAGCCTCCTTTCAGCTATTTGAAGGTAGAGTTACTGATTTTGAGAGAGGTTGACTGAGTTGGGCCATGGAAGGCCAAGTGTTTGCAGTGTCTCCTGGCTGAGCAGCATAGGTAGCACAGAGCCACAAGAGCTGTCTCAGGGCAGGTAAATTCAGTCTCCTGTCCTTTTTCCCAGCTGTCTCTAAAGCAAATTAATGAGAGCAAGTCTAGACCAATTTTTAACCAACTGCTCAGACAGGCTCTCTCCCTCTTGCTAGTGTTTTGTCAGCGTAATGGCTGACTGGCCTTTTATGCCCTGCAAGTAGGGCATTTGGGGAACTAAATGCTCCATTAAATCAGACTTAGGTGAGCAGGAAAGCCTCATCTAAAAGCATGTCAGTAGCAGGTGAGCTGCCTGGCTGGCAAAGCAGGTGTCCCCTTGGGGGAAGCACTGTCTGATCAGTCACTCACCCTCAACTGCTGCTGCTGTGACTTTCATCACAGCTTGTTTCTGCAAGAAGTTGTTGCTGGAGAGAGCTGCAGTCTTGCATTTCTTCACTCCATGTGTATTTATTCTGGGGCAACTGGTTTGGGAGCCAACACCCTTGCTGACTATGCCAAGACGATCAGCTGAGCCTGCTGCTCTCACCAAGGGTGTTCCAGGAGAGCAGTGTGGCAGCAGCAGCCTTGGAGACCAAAAGCCCCAGTCCTATGGATCCCTTGTTTAATGCCAAAAAACACTTGGAAGCACAGCAGATTATACTCTAACAACCCAATGTGTTTTCCCAACTACCACAGCCTGATACATTTGAAATAAGCATAATTCTCCTTTAATGCTCTGAGCTGCTCTGTTTCTGTGGGCTAATAGGAACAGATTTTCAAGTTGGGGGAGAGGGGCTCCCTGCTTGGCAACTTCTGAGCAATCTGAGATGTGGAGGGAAAAGCCTTTGACAATTACGGTAATTAAGAGAGAGAGGAGGAAGAAGGGGAGATGTTTCCTTGAACATCTGGTGTGGAAGAAGGACAGTTTCTTGTCTGCCCTGGTTTAAGGAGGGGAAGGGCTGCTTGCTCAGGGCTCTTTCTCATGAGTAATTGATGAAGCAGATCCATTCTGCAAGACATAGAAGCCAAGGTGATGCTGACTGGGCAGATCTCCAGGTCTCTGGCAACAAAGGGAGGAAACAGCATCAGAAGAAAATCATTTCTGTTGCAGCAAGAACTATCATGTGCTGGCTTTCTTTCCTCCGGGGTGGGTGAGGGAAAAGAATAGCAGTTGTTGGCTCTTTTTCCCTGCTAGTGAAGGAAAGGAGCATGGACAGGAATGTCATGATACAGACAGGCACAAATGTCTGTAAATCGGTGCTCTTGGCTCACCAGGGGATTGCTGCCAAGTGTTAGCAGAAAGGAGTGACAATAGAGACAATCTTAACTCATAGGAGTATATTCTATCCAGTGTCACCTGGTGCTCAGGAGTCAGGTGGCTGCTGTTACAGCCCAACTGCTGCAAGGTTTTTAATTGTGCAGACCCTCTTGCAGTGACTTCACAGCCAAATGGGAGTTATGAAACCATGTTTTAAGATTTAGTCTTTATAGTCAAGCTTATGTAGTAGAAAATAAAAGGCCACATTCAGAACCATGACAGATTTTGCTGAACGCTGAGAAGGGTGAGAGAAATAATCAGGGAATTATTTTCATTTTTCTGATTCTTTCTACAGCAAAGGTCATTGCAGAGGTAATAGTGAAATTTGGAGTATGGGGATTGTATTTATCTTTACCTGGAGGATTCTGAAGCCTGTGACTCTTCACAGGTGGGTGCTGTTGCCAGACTTGGTGACCTAAACGTGCTGAGCACAAAATCTATGTTCCCTTGTGACAAATCTCTTGTTTGCTTGCGGGAAATCTTTTGAGCTCTTCTAGGAAAGATCTTGGCTCTGCTCTCCTGGCTGTTTGGTGTTGGCCTTGTGTCAAGGCAGATGGAAGTGGCCTGTAACAGAATGCTGGATCATCTGTCCATGTCCAAGGAAGGAGAATGCTCTGAAGGGCCAACCCTTCCCCTTAGCAATACCAATTTACTGCTCCTAATATGGCTGTGGTTATCGCCCTGTGCTTTGATCTATGAGTGATTTTTTGGCCTTGTGGAACTTTGTCCCTGGAGACTGCAGTACTGCTGGTTTAGTCCAGTCTGGAGCCCCAAATGGGAGACTTGGGGAAAGCTTCTGTGCAGGTACACATGGGGAATACTGGGGGAACCTGTTCCAGTGATGTCAGCCAAGCGATGGAGCAAGGATCAGTCTAATGAGTGGCTTATCCAAGGCTGATTTCCTGTTTTGGAAGTTAAGATAAGCATCTTTTATTATTGAAAAATCAGAATGATCAGCTGAAAGCACCAGCATTTAGGGAGTTAATGGCTGGCTCCTGGCCTATGCTCCTGTGAAGCATCAGGAGCAG
The DNA here is from genome assembly GCA_013399835.1 of Leptocoma aspasia. Classification (NCBI taxonomy): domain Eukaryota; kingdom Metazoa; phylum Chordata; class Aves; order Passeriformes; family Nectariniidae; genus Leptocoma; species Leptocoma aspasia. Next base: position 218,767 of record VXAX01004346.1, read on the forward strand.
TCCCATCCCTACTCAGGTTCAGTAGGCACTCTCTTGTGACTCCATTCCCCAGCAGTCACTGTGGGGGAAAGGGGCTATGATTGATCCTGGTGATTTGAAACCACTGTGACAGCAAAACACTGGTCCAGTGTTCCTTATATTGCTGCTGGAGTGCCAGGACTGGGAGCACCCCTGTGCCCTTTACCCCTCAGCTCCAGTTGAGCAATGTCCCCCTGAGCTAAGCATCTGGTCCTCCCAGACAAACAGAGTAACTCCTCTATGGGAACGTTCATACCAATTAAATCTTATCACCAAATCATTCTGTTCCATCACTCCACTTAATTAGCTATGGTCTTTGGTATTTCAGAAATGGTGCACCGTGCCAAAAAATGAAAATATTCTTTGTGTGGTACACACCCAATAACTGCCTGTCCAACAAATATTTCTTCCGCACCAGAGCAGTATCTGCTAGGAAATGTAATTGCCCAATTCTGTTTTTTCAAACTGAAATGAGTTAGAGGCTGTGGTCTTTTCATCTGGGTACTCTGCTTTCCTTGCTGCAAAACCAAGCTGATTTCTCCTCAGCTGTTTAGTGAACATAGACTGGGATGAGTCACACAAAACCCACAACTGATGGAGTTCCTCGAGTGTTAGTTGTTAATACGGTCTTTCTGTTTACAAATGATAAACACAAGAAAGGAGCACAAATTAACTGCTCGTTAGCAGCAGATCACAGCTATTACCTAAGTCGTTGTCTGCAGCAGGGCCCTTGACTTTAGGAATGTGTATCAGGTCTGACCTAATTTTATTTTATGTTTGGAAACATCCAAACCGAGGCAGATCATCACATCCCACTTTCAGCAAGAAAGCACCTGATTTGGCAGCCTCTGTTGTAAATGGCTGCAATTTTTTTTTCTAAAATTTGAGCAGCTCTTGTGGGTAAGGGAGGATAAAAAGCTCTGTGATCTGCAGAATCCAGCCTGGAATTGCTCATCAACCAATGACAGTGAGGGAAGCATTAGGAATGAGGAAATAATGATTAGTTCCCTGCTGCCCTCTGATGCTGAGACCCATTTACATTGCCGTTGAGAAGTGGGCCCCCAACTTACCTGTGACAAGGAGTCAGTTGATCCATGGAAACAGGAACTCTTTTAATAGACCCCCAAAGCTGTTCTCTGCCATCTGAGGCGCTTGTCAGATGTGACGAGGCACTTGGCCTATTTTTGTCCCACAGCAAATCCTTTTTCCTACTCTACTTGGGGCTCAGTCCCACCCTTGGGTATGAGCTCACTGCTCTTTCACTCGCACGGAAATGTTCTGTGCCTGAAAGCAGCATTTGTCTGGATCTGAATAATGACATCTGTAATGTTCCCTCAAACAGGACCCAAAGGACACCAACAGGTGCCGATAAGCATCCAGCCTGCAGAGAGGTGTTTTTAAGTCCTCCACAGTGCTTTGTCTGCGTCTTCACATGCTTTTGGAAAATCTACCTTGGGAAGGCTTGGAGAAAACCTGGGGTTGCTGCAGGAACAGAGGTGGGGGTTCAGTCTGTTTGTCTTGGTGGCTCAGACAAGACCTTAACCATCACAACAGCCCCACACCTGCCAAAAAGCCCAGGTGATGGTTTATCTCCTATACAATACAGCTGGGTATGCTTCTCCCTCTTGTCTTCCATGTGAAAACCTTGCTTTTCCTATAATCCACAGAAGAGTAAATTCCAGAGGTTCCATTAGCATGAAATAATCAATCACATCACCCATAGAATTCCAACATTGCTGTGAACCCCTGGCTCTGGTGAAAGCAATAGAAAAATATATGTTCACCTCTACTGAGCCACAATTTTAGTTTCCTGGAATACCTAAGGAGTGGCTCCAAAATTGCCACCATCACGTGTTTACTGATTTAAAACATAGACCCCTCCTGGCTTTTCACTTGTCTCAGCAGTTCTTTAGGAAATTGCCTATTTCCCATCACTATCCTTTGCTGTATGAGCCCAGAAGACTCCTGGAACGAAGGCTTTCCTTGCATTCTCAACAGGAATTTGCCTCCCTAATATCAAAAATCCACTTGATTTTTCCCTTGTGTTACAGGCCCATGGCAGCGTCATTGAGGCAGAGAGGTTGTCACTGGTGTCAAAGCATGTAACCTATGGACAGATATTCAACTTTAAACCTCTCCCCTCACTTCTCTTGCTGGGGCTGCCAAGGTGTGGGGGTTTTCTGGAGTCCTGGGGGTGGTTTTTGGCTTCTGTAGGCTGTTCTTATTTAGAGTAGCTGAGATTTTGTTCCAAAGATTTTTTTATGGACTTTTTGTGCCACAGGTGCCTTTAAATGATGAGTGTGCTCTATTTCAAGGGAAAGGGGAAAATAAAAGGCAAGAAGAGGTCTAACTTCAAGATTTAGCTGCTTTTATATGAAGCTGGAGCAAGATCTGTGCTGGTGTGTGAAATGCAGCCTTGTCCAGAGAGGCTCAGACTGGAACAGCAGCTCTTTTGCTTTCTGCTCTGTGTAAATACCTTTGCTGCCCTTCACACCAGGCTCTGGGGATCTCCACTGGATAGTAAGTTAAAGTCCAAATACCGAACCATTTGGGGTGATTGATGGGGGGAGTTGTGCACACACCCAGGGTACGTAATTTCCAATCTGAAGGGAAGCAATTGTTTCCATATGTTGGCACGCTGGGGCTCTTGGTGCCGAGCCAGTTGTCTGGCTGCGATCAGGCAGCAGCATCTCTCACTGATGGAAGATTATACCTTGGAAGAGGGGTGCTAACTTTATGCTGTATCCTTAAAAGGACACAAACTCTGAACACTTCTCCAAAATATAATTTATGGTTCCAGTATGTTTTGACTTTATGTCGATGAAAAACCAGGCCTTTTCTGTATGCATATGTGCATAAAAATTCCTTCCTGCTCCATGGCCCGCTCTCCCCCCTAAAGGAATCCAATAAAACAATAGCTAGGGCTGGGTTATATTGCTAACTTGGCTGCATGGGCTGCTGCCTGCTGAGACTCAGAAGGATTCTCCCTCTTATTAATCCAATTCCTTACAGGTATTTTAACAGCTACATCTAGTTTTGTTAACTAAATCTAGCTTTTGTTGCTCAGCTGGAATTCAGGCTCTTGAAACAGATTTTAGAGATAGGTAGTCCTGCACCTACTAAACCCATCATGTTGGGATTTTGGGGTGGTTTGGGTTTTTTTTGTAAAGTGTCAAACTGGTTGCATGTTGCTGCACAAATAAGTTAATATAATTTTCAAATTTCATCACTAAGATTCCTCCATGCCAAGGCCCTGCATCAAGCAGGGAGGGGGCAAGTTAAAGGCTGCTGGAAGAGGGTATTTTTAACATAGTGAGAAGCCACCAATTTAAAATATTCTGTGAGTTCCTGAGCTATCCACAATTCCCTGAATCACCATCACTGGAGCTAAGCTGCCTGATGGTGATGCAGCCAGTGAGGGATCACCACATCCTTCCTGAAGTGTCTGTAGTGCCAACAAAACCTGCAGTAGATGTTGTGTGTGTGTGACCCTGTTTGAAAAACACAGGCAGGTCATCAGAGACTTAATTCTGTGACATAACCAGGCCACTTCTTTTGGATAAAGTCAGTCTGAAATTCTAAAAAATGCATTTTTCCCCTCCCTAAATGGTGAGCAATCATCAGGCTTTTAATTCTGCATCCAAAATCCTGTGCAACTGTGAGACACAGTGGGCAGAACCACTCAAATCACTGCAGCAATGCTCCTTCTCCAGCTGGGAATAAAGAACACATCAAATCACTCTGCCACACACACATTTCATTTAGGGAAATAGGCTAGATTGGCATTTTAACTCTGGAAATGTTTGCAGTGATATTGTTTGATCATCTTGGGGGGTTGTGTGTTGACCACAGGATGATCTTCTCTGTGCAAGACTTAGATATGGAGAGAGATGTTGGAATGTTAAAAGCCAAGGATGTAAGTTTCTTCCCAGGAAGATTTGCAATGTTGTGAGAGGAAAGCAGAGACACAAGTTTGTTTTTCTTTTCAGTCATGTGCATCGGGGTTTTTTTATTTATTGGAAATATTAACTTATTAAGACCCTCTGCTGGAATATTTACATAATATATATTACATTATCTGAAGAGATTTTTGATGCCTAAAATTCCACTCAGAGGAATAAACTAATGTCTTTTAATAGAAGATTCATTTGCAAAACTGAAATGTATGAGGATACATAATGTATTCAACTTTTAAAGTAATTTATCAAGAAAAGAGTTTTGATCTTCTGAACAGGTGTTCAGATATTGAGAAAAAAATGCTCAGTGCTTTTATGGGAGCTACATGCACCCTCAAAATGTCAACAATGGCATTATTCACATGTGGTTTTGAGCAATGTGGATTCTACCTTGTTTCTAAATAATGCTCTTGGTGCCTGAAAAATGTCAGAGTCTGGAATTGATAACAGTACTGTTCATGCAGCTACTGCCATGGTTGGTGTGAATATATATAAATGTATGCCCCTGGATTCCAGCATGAAAATTGGGAGCCAAAATTTCCATCTAAATTTGTTTTTCACTTTTAAGGTCTTCTACAATTGCATGTGTAGATTTGGTTATTAAACACCAGGAATCAGGCAATTTATAGTTCTACCAAACCAAACAGTTCTCTATATAAAAGAAAAGTGCTCATTTTAAACATGCCTCATTCCTGCTCGCAAGGTTGTAGCTCAGGGATGCCTCAAGTTTGTAGGCTTCCTGAACAGCTACAAATCCATGTGTGTGCACTTTTGTAGGAACTCCAGAGCTGTGCTTGCCTTCCTGAGCTGCAGCGATTGTCATTCCTCTCCTGCAACTGGTGAAAGCCAGGGATAAGCCTTTGATTGCTCTGCAATTGTTGACCTAAAACTGCTGCATCCCACCCTGCTGGAATGTAGCTCTGCACTATCTTCAGAGCCACATTAGCACTAATTAACTACTTCCAATGTATTAACAGCCTTGGCTATATGTATCAATACCAGGTGGATGTTAATCTAACAAGCTGCTCCATGTTAATTATGAACTCATTGAGTCAACCAGTTTGGGAAGAGTGGGAGATCCATTTCCCTTAATGGTCTGTGGGCTCCTTCCCTCCTGGCCTCTCTGCCTGGCAGCCACAGTGACCTTGAGGAGCTGCCGACCTCGGATTCCCAATCCTTTCCACAGCTTAGCCCATTTCCCTGGCTATTGCTCTAACAAAGGATTCCAGGTTATCACACTCAGACTCCTGTACCTGATCTGGCCTCTGCTGCTATTTGGGGCCCATGGACCACTATTTCTGTGTGATGGTGCACGTTCCCAAAATAAATGTCCTTAAATTAGCAGGTTCAGTTTCAGGGAGCAGTCTGGCTGTAGCAGCAGAGACCTTGATTTAGGCCAATTTGGAAATTTTTTTTGAGAAAATTTGCTCTTTTGAGGTTAATAATTATCTAATTACTTAGTTAATAATAGATGCCTCTCAACATATTAATGGGATATCATATATTTTTCAAAAGGACTGGATCCTTTAGTGGATGCAAGCCTTGGTCCAGCAATGTTGTAGCAATAAATCACCATCTGTTCAAGGGCTGCTGGTTGTATCACAGGGATGCCAGCTACAGATTTACTCTATTTCAGCTCTGCTTCCACATTCAGGGTTTATCTGAGGGGTTTGTGTCCCAGTGACTCTGACAACTGCTGAGTTGCTGCTGTGCAAATGGAGGTGCAGTGGCCTACATTTGCCTGGTGATCAGTGAGACAGCCTGACCCACTTGAAACACTTAACCAGCCCTGATTCCAGACAGCTGGGAGCACTTGTCCACCACTGGACCTGCCTCAAGCTGGAAATTCAGAATTTCTGGCCATTTTGGAGGATTTGATACAGATAATTTAAGTTGTGCTTGGCGCTTGTTTTCTTCCCTTTGTGCCTGGATGTGTCATGGTTCAGTGTAATGGGTCAGTCTGTGTTTCATTAAATATTAACAGGGAAAATTATTTGTGCTCATTTAGAGGGTAATATGGCTGTGCTAATGGATGGAAAATTGCCTGGAAGGCTGCTGGTAAAGGTGTAGTAGCAACTGGTGCTGAACTCTTGTTCTGAACTGCCCTGCCAAGGGGATGGGAAATGTGAAGAGGCAAAAAAATCTACAGGAAAACAAGAAGAAGGATACTGTAAATAATATTCAGGCATGTGCTTAGTGATCTGACTGGCCTTTTCTGCTCTGCACTGTAAAAATGATGCCTCTGACATGGTTTTTATCCAGAGCCCAGCCAAAGTGCTGCCCTGAAGCCACCTCAGAGCACTGTCTCTCAGCAAACCCTTGTGTTGCTGTGACATGTGTGCGCCCAGCCCAGTATCCCACTCCTGGCACCCACTTTCCCTTGTGGGAAGCGTTATGGTCTCCCTGTTTGGCAAAGGCACTTGAGCAGCTCAAGAGAAGCAGCTAACACTTGTGTTTGTACCCTGTGGGCTTCCTTGGCCATGTCCCACAAGTGGTCCCTGACAATATTATAACAATGTATTTTTCAGTTCCACTTGCGGCTCCCAGAGAATCCAAAGATCTCCTGGAGCTATTCCAGGAGCAGATCTCCTTTAGGCATTGGTGCAATGCCAGGGAGTCTGGTAATGAACCCTTCTGAGGGAAGGTGGGACAATGTGCATCCGGTGTGATGAATGGCATCCAGGAAGGTGGAGGAGTACGTTTATCCCAGAGCTTCTGACTGTCTGGAGAGTAGGAAGATTTGTTGTCAGATGCTTTAGATTGGCTAACAATTAATATTAACTATGCGCTCTTTTGTGCTGCTGGGACATGCTCTCCTTTGTATTTGTGTCTGCTGTAGCACCCAGGCTTCCTGTGGGCTTGATAAACAGTAACCTAATAATGAATCACATGATTTGGATTTCTATAGAGGGTGTTTATGGTGTGACTTTACCAAATCCCACTGTCTCTGCCTGTGAAAAAGCTGGAATGAGTAAGATAAGAACAAGACTAATGCAGAGGGGTCTGTTTTGATACAGGCACTTAACTCTTGCCAGGCCTTGGCTCTCAGGAGCTTGTACATGTGATTATACATTCCTTATAAATCAGTAACTTAGCATAAATAGGCTGTAATATATATAAACAGACTCTGATAGGCTTCAAGAAATCCAAAATACAGGGTTTGACTGTGAAAAATATTTTGAGAACTACAGGGCCTGCTTCTTTCCCCTTCTGTTTATGTAGAAAACATAATACTGAAGAGAATCCTGTGTGGCTCCGATGAGCAGACTGGTTGGGGATGCAGTCATAAATCTCCTGGCCTACAAAAGCAGCGGTTCAGCATCGTCTCCATGGCAACCCATGGAGCAAGAAATGAAATCTGATATGAAGAGTCTCACCAAGGAGAGCCGTATGCGAATCATACACTTGCCGAGGCAGAGTGTTTGTGAAGCAGAGAAAATAAGATGCATTTTTTCTTTACTTGTTGCTTCGTTCTGAGTATTCCTGCCATGAATAAAAGTGGCTGACAAACCAGCCATTATTCCATGGCATTCAACTACTCAGAGCCAGGCCAGGGACCAGCAGAGCGGCCGAGAAACAAGCGTGGGCTCTGCCAGCACTTGAGCTCATAAATGAACTCAGCTCACAGCTGCATCTCTAAGCTGCTTATGTTCCTCTGCTTAATGTCAACCTTGTTTCCCGTTCCAGTGACATGGAACTTTTGTGTGTGCACAGATAAAACCAACGAGTGGTCAATAGCTCCTAAGGGGACAGAAATATTCCTGAGCGCTGGAGAGTCATGTTCACCAGAACAGCCAAAAACAGAGAAAGGAAACTCAGTGAAAAGCTGAATGACCTCACCCACTTTCTTCCTGCAGAATTCCTAGGAGACACTAGGCTCTGAAAATCACTTATCAAAACCAGACGTCAGAGAAATACCCAAGGCATGCCCCAGAATTCCTGCAGGAGGACACAAAAGTTCAGCCATTTCTCAGACAGCTGAGGTGGATGTTGGCTGCCCTGCTGGGGAGGAGCCCTTCAGGTCCTGTAGTGAAACACCTTCCATCAGTATAGGAGTGGGGTTTTACCTCCTGCACAGGTAAACATGGAGACACTGATCCTGCCAGCAGCAAGTGACAAAAAAAAAAGAGCCTGGAGTTGCTCTCTCTGCTTATTCCAGTGTGTCAGTGATGCCAACCACGAGCTGACACCAGGGAGTTGTTGGAGGCAGCACAATTCTCCTTTGACGTACCAGCAGCTGCACCATGCTTTGATGTCTCCACAAAACTCCGTGTTTATCAGAACCTTCTCTAATGGTGAAATTTCATTGCCTCTGGTGCCATCAGCCCCTTGATTCCTTCCCTGCACCCTGTGAGATGATTTTTAAATTCAGCAGCGTTTTCAGAGCTGCTGCTTGAAGTGGAAGCCACTGTGATTCATGAAAAGGTGCTTCATTTTCCAAACCAGTTGTACTTTTCCTTTAACGTTTTTGCGGGTTGCTAGGTGTTCTGGGGGCTTTGTTTATCACATCCTTTTGGGTTCTGCAGTGTGAACAGTAATTCCGTATGCCAGGTGGTGTCAGCTCGTGATAAATGGGAGCCATTGTTGCTTCCATAGGAAACAATGACAGCCAAGAGGGACAATTTGCTGCAGTCCACAGGAATGCAAAAATAATATGTCACTGCTCTCCACAGCTAATGAAGACAAACCCTTGGAGCAAGCCCTTTTGGGAGAGAAGTGAATGCTTTTGCCTAAGATTTAGGTCCACTTTTTTTTTTTCTCATATTGGGGTACATTAAGCAAGAAAACAGTAAATTTACTCAGGGTTTTCCCCCCAGTCTAAGAGAAAACAATTGTTCAAGAGGCTGAAAGACAGGTTTTATTAATATATCTCCAGTATATTTCCCTGTATTGTTTACTGGTCTTCCCAATAGATTTTCTCCTGTATTCTTGTTTTTTAACTCAAAACCACCACCCTATACAACATGCTCTGGTAATTTTTCATTTTTTCTTGCACACTTTCACTGGGTAGGTTTTTTAACATGAAGTGGCAGCAGCTCAGCCTTATATTTAATCAGATATTTATGTAACACACAGATCCTCAAACTGCATTAATTTACTGTGAAGTTTTGCGAAGTCCAGTTTTAGAAAAGATGCCTCAAAAGAACAAAATGCCTAAACTAAAATCTATGGGAGACCAGGTTCACATGATGGAGAGGGTGTTGCCATCACATCTGGTGCCTTTTCAGTGTCATGAGTGCCTGGAGCATCTTCACCAACCAGCTCTGAGGCACCACAACAGGGTTCCCTGTACTTGGAGCTGTTTGAGGACATCTGTCCGCCAGATCTTTTTATTTTCATTGAGCATCAGTAAAATCAATTCATTAGTTACTGTACATAGTGAGACATCAGTGCCATTTAATATGAACTTGTTAGAAAATACACTTCTGTATCCTGAAGAGTTTTAGGAAATAAGTGCAATATAGAAGAGATGGATCTTGTTTTACATCTCTTTTTTAATCAGAGATTTTGTGAGCCCAAGACTAAAAATCATGTGGTAAAATCTTTGAAATGTGCCAACATTTTAGGACTTTTGATAGTGGATACTAAACTCAGAAGTTCCCAGTATGTGCAGTTGAATTTTCAGAGTGTTAGCTGACTTTTTGTGACATTTGGATGCATTGTTAGGCACTTGGGTGCAAGGAATTTCCTCGGGAGCTGTGCTACCCAGTGTGTCTGGCTCATTCGTCTGCCAGCTAAAAAATCCTGTGAGGCAGCAACAGGAGGATGAAAGTGCTGGTTACATTGTCACAGGTCACCAGCCCAGCCTACAGCCACCCAAACAGGCACAGCTGGGAGGTGCCAACCAGACAGAGCCTGCTGCCCTTGGCTGCTGATGTAGATCAGAGCAGAGCAACTGCCCAGAGCAGGCTGTGCCTCAGATTTCAGCCCCGAGAGGGTGCTTCACTGGAGCAGACTCCACAATCCTGCCCTGGAAGCATCCTTGCACCAGCTAGGAAGCCCTGTCCTGGTTTAGGTGATGGGAAACAGCAGAATCACAGAGTGGTTTGGGTTGGAAGGGACCAATCCCTTGCCATGGGCACATTCCCTTATCCCAGGTTGCTCAAACCCCATCCAACCTGGCCTTGCACACTTCCAGGGATGGGGCAGCCACAGCTTCTCTGGGCAGCCTCATCACCTTCACAGGGAAGGATCTGGCTCTGAACTCAGTTTACTGCTGTTTCAGCTGATCATAAAATGGTAAAACTTGTGGCTGAGGCTCCTGGGAGCTCCTGGCTGCATTGTTTGCTTTGTAACACACTCATTTTTCCCAGGCAGCTCTTGTCAATGGCGTGTCCATGTTTTTTGAATATAAATATGAGGGGAGCTTCAGGGAACGTAGATTTATTTCTTTTTCTCTCCTTGAAGAGGTTATTCAGGATGGTGGGTAGGGATCTGTTGGACAGACGTGTTTCCAGAGCTCAGTCACCAGGAATTCCTTTGGGATCTGTGCTGCTCAGTGTGTTTGGGTTGTGTGTCTGTCACTCTGTGATGTGAGTTACCAATCTGTTTGCACACCCTGGGCAGGCAGAATTGTGTGAAAAGAACCCTGGGAGAAGATTCCACGGAGCGCAGGAAACCCCAGTCTAGACAAGGTGAAGGTGGTTCATTATTCAAGGGTGCTGCATTTCTGCTGTGGAATGAAGACAACAAGTGATTAGCCTTGTTATTGTCTCCATAGCACTGGTTTAACAGAACTTGTGAGATTTAATCTATCTGGGTGAGCAGGTGAATTTTTGGAACCCCTCACAATTAATCAGCAGCTATAATTGCAATGCACAACCTAAAATGTTGTGTTGCTCTCAGCTGACTGAGACACGAGGATGTGTCTGCTTCCAGTCCAGTGGCAAGTTCATAAATTCCATCATTCCATAATGCAGGAATTCAGCCAAAATAGCTGCAATATAGGCTATGGCTTATCACCAGCTTCCAGAGTCAGTCCCAGGCTGGGAATGGTGTCCTCCCCACGCTTTGAGTCACCAAAGTACAGTGCTGAGGCACTGCAAAATGTGGGGTCTGTTCCTTGTATCCCAGGAAGGAATTTCACCTCTCCTCTCTCAGGGCTGCTTGTGAAGGGCAGTGAAGCAGCCTGAGATGGCCTCACTGGAGCATCACACCGTACTGTCATTTTCCATGGCAACTGGAGCAGTGATAGCCTCACATTCCCGTAGCATGTGCCATTATCCGTGTGCATCCTGGCAGCTGATGCTCAGCACCTTCAGTAAAGCAGCAGCCATTGCGGGGAACGGTACACACTTGAAAATCAAAATAACTTGTAAGGTACTACGAAATCTTTTCCTGTCAATCTTTAGTTCTAGGATAGGGCTGAATGAAAGTGCTGCCAGCAGCAGTTGGGTCTGGCCGGGTGGTGGCACTTTGTGTTCCAATTGTCTCTGAGGGCTGTGGCTTTCAGCGAGCTGTAAGTTAATGAAACTGCAGTGTCAGTGGCTCCAGCCTAACAAAAGGAGTGGAGCCCCAGTTGAACACACATTTCCCCTCTGCAGTAAGTAATAGGGGCAGGACAAAAGTGCAGTCTTTGGAAAAGGCCCCAGCTCTGCCGTTGCATTTCTTTGGCACAGACCAGCAGGGATTAAGCTGTGACCATGGAAGTTCCTACTAGAACTCCTCTGTGAATACAACTGCTGTCACTGCACATGGCAGGGGAAGTGGTTTGTGCAACCACAGAGTGTCTGTGAAGCACTGTGGTTAGACCAGGCCTGAAAGTAGGAATATCTGATATGAAGTGAGTAAACCCCAAACACAATGACCAAAAGGTTTGAAATTTGCTCTAGGAAATAATCCTGTAGAGTAAGTGCAGGTGTCCTGATCGCTGTCCTGACCAAGATTTTATTAAATTTAACAGTAACTAAACAGAGACTTACTGGGAGCTGTACAGGTGGTCTAGAACCCCTTCATAGCACAGGCCAATGCAATTGTGCCTGTAGTCTTCTCTCTGCTTCCAATCTCCCTCAAAAACAACATTTTTCAGTGTGAAACCTGTTTGCCAGTACTTGAGAGGACATGTGAGAGCACTGGGATCATTAAAATGTCCTAATCTGAATTTCTAGGTACCAAGAAGGAGTTAAGAAGGTGCATGGGGAAGGTGAGCATTGCACACAGGTTTAGCACTGATCTTCCCATCTCTTTCCCTTCTCCTTTCTCCCTGGACCAGACTGTCTGGAAACAGCTCTGGACAGTGGAATGTCTCTGAAGGTGGGATGTACAACACAGACACTGGGCTCAGCTGCTCCAGAATTATTCTTGTGAGAGAACAATACAGAGAAAATACCAAATCATCTATTTACTGCAAATGTCAGTTAAACATTAATCAAATGCCAAGGTAGAATGTGGGCAATCCGAGCAGTGTTTATTCTGCTGCTGAGTATCCAAATCAATTTAAAAAGGGAACCTTCTTCTACACTGTTTTATTGGAAACCTATGGACTTGTTCATTTTTAAACCTAAGGATCAGAGCAATCCCAGCCACGTAAAATTACAGAAAAATAACTGTGTTTAAATAATTAATAGTGAATGATTTTCCAATGCTTTTTGCATACTTGGGGTGCTTTGCTGAGCTGTGAACCATTTTCATGAAGCAATTGCTACTCCTGTCACTGAAATGAGTCAATACACTGTGGATTTACATGATTTTATAGTAATCTTTCATATAAGTATTGCAAAGGCAACACATCCTGGCACTGTCACCATGACCTGTGTCTCTAGGCAGAGGGATTTCAAGCTTTAGTTCTCCTTATCAGAAATAGAGGAAGGAATTTGCTAGAACAGTATGATGAGCTTTAGGCATTCAGGTGGGACCAGGGAGATCTCTGATCCTTGGCTCTCAGCTCCCAGCCACAGGGTGACAGTGAGCCAGACAATTTGTAGGAGCATCAGCATTTCCTCTGCAAGGATGCTGCTTTCCTCCTTTCTAGGAATCCTTAAAGCTTCTCATACATTTAAGGACCACGACAACTGTGGCAATATTATGGCCAGCCATAATATTTAGTTAGCTGTCCTGGGAGTCTGCTGATATGGTAAAATGTCATGCAGAGCCCAAATCCAATCTCAGGGAGAGTCTCCGAAATGGGAACGCTAAGACACTGCCTCCCTATCTCCTAGGTGACAGGAGCTTGTGTCACTAATTGGTCCCCGAGCCTGTGGCACCGGGGTGAAGCAATGGGGCTGAAAGGCAACAATTACAGCTGAAGGGATTTGGTGAAGAGTTCAGTGAGAACGAATGTTGGGTGTGTACATAGGGGATTTAAGCTGTGTTTGTTCACACAGACTTGTTGTCTAGTGAGTTACTCCAAAGAGGAGCCTCAGGCTGCAGGATTAATGTAAGAACCATACTGGGTAAATGATGTCTTTTCTGTGACCAAATCACAGGTACAAAACAAATCTTTTGGTGAAGCCAAAACAGTTTGGTTTGTGTACAGCTCGCTCACACATGCCTCCAACTTTACATGGTGTAGAATTCATCCTTTTGAGGAGGTATTTGCCATCTATCTCACTAATTGCTTTGCTGCTGTCTTGGTACCAAGTTAAAATTGTGAGTCAGCTAATTGAGCTTGAAAAACAGTTTAATCCTATTACAGCACATAAGACACTGTCTTTTTTGTTTTTCTTTCAGTAGTGCTGGTTCATGCACTACTCCCAGGTATTAAGAAACACATTGTAAGAAGTCTGTCTCCTCGAAATAAGGTGTGGACCCACAACAGGTAAAGGAGCATTACATTCTGCAGTCCTTGTCATTGGGACTCCCAGTTCACTTCACCTGTGCCTTGGTTCATCACAGACCATCATGCAGATAGTTTGCTAAAATATTTGGGTGTGTATTTTCCCTCATACACTTAACCTGTAGCAAACACCTGGATTAGAAGCAGCAGGTATCAATAAACCAGTGCATTGTCTTCTCCATGTGAGACAGTGTGTTCAGAAGGAGAGTAGCAGCCCTCATTTGGTTAATGAGGCAGAACTATTATTATAGTCATATTAGTAGTAGTAGTAGTATTACTATATTAACATAATAATAGTAGTAGTAATAATAATGAAACATCTGGCCTTTCAAGAAACATCTGTGCATGGAGAATTTTTGGAGTGAGAAGCCCTCTGCCTTTAGGGTGGTGGCACAGGGCTTTCCTGTGACCGACCTTGCAGCCCGGCTTGTTGGCTCTGGACGAACAAGTTTGTGAGCTCATTATTCCATAGCAAAACTCTCCTTAGTACCTTGACTGTTTTCTGCTTGCAGAGATTGGCTGCTCTCCAGTGGTGCTGCTCTTCTGTTCTGGGTGACCTTCAGGGGAGCAGCAGTCCAAGCTGGATTGTTCTGGGACAAAGGCTCGTTCCCATGGCCTGCGACTTGGTGTCCACGGGACACTCAGCCATTCACTGACCTCACTTCCTCCACCTTCCCAAGGGCTTTATAAGCAGAACCCAGCAGCAGGGACAATCTGTGGCAGGACAGCCAAGTCTGGTGTTGTAACCACCATCACATTCCGTAGTCCCATGCTGAAACAGAGACATGCAGGTAATGGATATTTTATTCCAGTACTTTGTGTGTATGGAGCAATACATTTCCCTGCATATGTGTCAGAACTTAAAAGGAGGATCCATTTTTAATTAACTATACCATGCATAGCTAATGCAGAAGCTTAATGTTAGACAGAGATTTTGGTTTTATCCATTAGGGAACACTGTAAACCCCTAGGATGGCACAAGGAGGGTGCTGTTCAGTGGTGGCTTGGAACACCAGTTAAGAGGCACGAGTGAAGGTGGTCCTGCAGGTGCCTCAGTCCCAGCCCGTAGATATTGCCAAGCACAGCTGCTACATACATAATGTAACAGCCTGTTCCAGCTGACCCATTCCAGAGCCTCTTAAAGGCTCAGTTCCCTGCAGGCAAGGACTAAAAATAAGTCATCTGAGAGGGGTACTAGCTCAGCTAATTAGCCAAGGAGCAGAGTACTGGCTGCTGCACTATAACAGTGTCTGGCTGTCTTGTTCCTGTGCCTGGCACTGCCCACAAGGATCAGGAAGATCCTGCCCAAAGGTGAGCTCCACAGTGCAGCTGCTGTGCTGAAATGAAAAGCTCTCCAGCTCAGGATCCAGCCTCTTTGGCCAAATCCTCAATCCTTTATGTTCTGGTGGTACAAAGCTTTCATGAAGCTGGCCTGGGGTCCTGAGGAGTGTTTCCATTTCACTGAAGATCCATGATCCAAGTCCTGACCTGCCTGTGCAATAATTTAAGTCTGTCATGATCACACTGCTGTCAGTGCACCCCACAATGTTCTGGGCTACAAATAGAAGAGGTCAAACTCTCAGTCAGACCAGACGCAGAGGCACAAATGCAAGAAGAGGAATTTTTCCCAGCTTAACTTCTGTTGCATTCCACTCCTTTACCTTTTCTGCTCACTTCTAAGTGACAGTTCTCCTTCCATACTCTGGACTGCAAATTTGGGGTGTAACATAAATTTCTCTTTCTCCTAGTTCTGTTTTAGTTTTAATCTTTTTATTATTATTTTTCAGCAGTCAAGGAGAATTGTCAAGTACTTCAGCTATGCTGATTGGAAGTGGCAGAGCAGTACCACCAAGGCCTTTTTGCCCCAGGAAATCACTGAGGTCCTTTATGGCTGCTGAGCATATCCGTTTAGAAGCGTCTTTTTGCACTGTTCTCCCTCCCCTGCCAGTTGTTTATTCATGCATCGACAATGAGGAGCAGTTGAAGGTGAGTTTCCTCTTGCACTTGTAGTATATTAAAATTAAAGAGCTCTGCTTCCAAGAATTGCACTCTCCTTCCCCAAACACAAAAAGGAAAGCCAGACCTGAGCAAAGTGCACCAGGAGATAGGATATGAACCTCGTTCAGCTCCCATAATTAAATACAGAGATCCACAAGATCAAAGGGCACCTGAGTAAATTAAAAGAAAAGCCTGTATGGAATTGATCCATCTCTGGAGCAGCTTCTTATGGATTAGAATGATGTGAAGCCTTATCAGTCAAGGCAAAGGTGAATATGGCTGGGATTTAACTGTTTGGGCAGAGTGCACTTCTGGTTTGAATTCAACATAAGAGCTGAACCAGACTGACACCAGTGAAATGGGGAGGTAGCTGTCCTGGACCTGAAAGGAAGTAACTGTCAGAGTCAGTGAGAGTCTTTTTGTTCACAGCAAAAAGGGGATCCTGGGGATGCGACACTGCGGCAGAATCGTATCCCCAGGATATGTGTCTGAGCCAGGCAGGAGAACCTCTGGGTGCTCCTTGCACAGTGCAGCAGGGAGGCATGCTGGGGAGGTGAACGCTGTGGGGGTAGGGGCAGGCACAGCCAGTAGTGAACCGGGAATTCTGGGCAGCAGTGAAGCCAATCCAAGTGGGAGTGACACATGCAGGGGAGGACAGCACATTCCTGGGAACGCTGGGGCAGAGACATTGAGAAAACTCAAACCTGGAACAGGTGGGAGTGACTCACATGGAATTCAGTGGGAGTGAAGCTGCTCGGACTCATACAGAGTTGGTCCAATTTAGCATGAGCATTTTCCAGGACACCAGTGAGAACATCTCTCCTTGCCCAAGGAGTGCTTTTCATTGCAGGAAGGCTCTTGTTCCCACAACTGAGATTCCTACAATGCCACCCAAGTTCGAGGCACTCCAGCATCCGGGAGGGTAAGACAGGGCTCTTGAGCACAGCAGGACAGCAGGATCTGAGGCCAATGAGCAGAGATTAGAGGAACAACACACACTTAACTTCTTTATTGTAAATTATCCCACATCCTTCCTACCAACCAGTTGGAGCCATCCCGATACATCTGCAGGGTAAACACATGTCCATAAGAATCAAGTGCTTCTGCCCTGCTTTGTTAAGGCCTCCATTGGTTCAGAAGTCACTGGGCGTAATAGCTCCTGAAGCCAGGCGAGATGATTGTATCCTCATTTCCATTTCAATGTGTGCATTTCTCTTCCAGTTCACAGCTCTTTCATGACAGAGTTGATGATATGTGGGGAGGGAACAAAGCAGGGATCTGAAGGCATATGTCTGCGCTGAGCTCTTTCTGCAGCAATTAAAAAATCACATCACTTTGAATTACGTGGGACCCTTGAAAACCTTCGCTTCAGAGCTGTGAAACTTCAGAGGAGCTCAGTGCTGCCAGCTTTGCTGCCTTGCCCTGCTCTCCAATTTCCATGTACACTTTATTCCTTGGAGTAAAATGTGTGTGTGCAGTGTCTAGGTGGTCCAGCCTCTGGTGCCACCCCAAAGGAGCATCTGACTTGACCAGATTGTGAGTAGCTTGGTAGATTTGTGCTGAATTTCAGTGTTAATAATATCAGAAT
>VXAX01004346.1:236146-249595 GCA_013399835.1 Leptocoma aspasia
AGAATATATATATATATATATATATATATATATAATCAGTTAGTAATGAGCAGAGATTCCCATGCAAGGAGTGGGAATGCTAAGACTGGCAAAAATTTATGGAACTGAGGTGATGGATTGATTACTAGGGCTTGCTGCTAGCTTAAAGCAAATTATTTTCAACACTTGGCTAGGCCTTTGCTAGGTTTAAGGGAGTTGTCTGTCCATCCCAACATCCATAACCCTCAAAGCCTATGGACCAGTGGCGCTGTCTCTGATGAGTGAGGGCTCACTTCATCCCTGGAAGTGCCGCAGAGCCTGTGCTGCCATGGGACTCCCTCTAGAACGTGGAGCAGAAATCCTGCAGATGCTTAATGTGCAGATTTCTCTGTGATGACAGGACATCTTATTGCAATTAGTTTGAGGGACTAAGAGGGACTTGGGAGGCTCCAAACAGTCAGGAAAAAGAGAGAGAAAATAGGGTGTGGAGACCTCTTAACCATTTCCTCAGTGTTTGGTGCATGACTGTGACTGATTTATTGTGCCTGAACTGAAGTGGAAGATGAAGGATCTCAGAGCTTTGCATGCCAGGTCAGTGTCACAGATACATGCAGATCCACAGAGGACATCCACGTTGTGTGAGCCCACGCATTGTTCCAACATTAATTTGGGATCATGAGGCCTGTTTTCAATGGCTAGGCCATTCTTCCCCCAACTTTGCTATTCCCTAGCATAGCCAGAGTTGTTTTTTGCTCAGTGGGCTGCATGGGGGTTAAATATAATTTACACTTCTATCTTTCTCTTTTGACTGTAAGAATAACTCAGTCTGCTCCCTTGGACAATTCCTGGGTATTAATTGCAGGTTTATTAGCTTGCTCAGAAGTGTTCCTTGTTTACAGGTGAGCTGTGATCTCAGGAGAAGATAGGTAGATGTTCCTATCCTAGGAAACATCAGTGATGGACTTTTAGGCTTAGCAATCCATTTATATTTGTTCTCTCCAGAAGAGGAAAGGCTGGAGGTTTGGTTTTGATTAAGGAGAATCCTTTCTTGCATCACTAGAGGTGGGCAGAATAGCAGGTTGGTGTGAGAGCCACAGGGCCTGGCTCTGAGCAGTGAAAACATACCCAAAAGAGCTTGACATGGCTGAGTGTTTCCTAAACAGAGCTGCAGGAGAGGGGAGCATCTGGTGCAATTAATTGCCTGTAATTTTCTGGAGGTGATAGCTGAATGGGAATGGCTGCAGCAGAGCAGAGATCAGAAGGGTGGGGACAGGTTTTGCTTTTTCAACAAAAACTGTATCTGATAGAGCATCTCAAAAGGAAAAGCTGCATGCAGAGATTGTCTTAAGGCATTGACATGTCCCAAAAGCTTCAGCTGCTGAAAAAACATATTATAGAAGATTCAGGTGCCTGTGCCAATAAATGGCACAGACACATTGGCTGAGTGTTCCAAGTCCCCTTTTTCAGTAGCTTGTGAATGTCAGATTTGAACTTTTCAGACCAAAGCATCCCGCCCTCAGTGTCAGGCTATGTGTGAACTTGCTTTTGCTGTGGATCTTTAACTTTCAACAAAAGCGCTTCAGCTCTTCCTCCTAACCAAGTGTGTCCCACATATATGATTTAGTTTTTTTTACATTGGTTAAACTTCATTGATTTGCTCTTTTGGAAGGTGGTTACCACAGGTGTGTGATTTGCCTCATCTGTGAAAGTAACCCAAATTTAGACCTTATAAAACCTCAGTAACAGCACCTTCTACCAGGAAGAGCCTTGTTGGAGTTTGTCAGGGAAGAGTGTGTGTGGTGAAACAGGTCTTGGGTGAGTGTCTGAGTAAAACTGGGCTGAACACTGAGCAAGGAGTGGCCTGGTCTAGGGGTGACAGATGGCTGACAAGCCAAACTTCCCAGTCCTGAGGCCACAGGGGCATTTCCAAGGGGCTGCTGTTCCATAGGCTGCTGAAAGATGTTCCTGAAGGGCAGCCAGCAAGGCAAGGCAGCCTGACTCTGACAGAGGAGGGAGGAGACAGCACTTTCAGGGATGTATTGGTGCAAGGGTGAGGTCTGGTGGAGTGGAATTTAGTAGATCAGCATGAATCAAACAGGTTTCATGGAGCTTGAGTCTGAGTAGATAAACAGAGGTAATGATTGGAAGCCAAGTAATGAGGATTGACAGGGACAGCTAAGAAGCAGCAGTGTGTTAGTTGTGAGCACCAGGAAAAACAAAATGAACCAAAAAAACAGCACAGAGCTGAGAAATCAGAGTTAAGAGCAGAAAGCAAGTAACGTTGAAAAATTAGGAGAAAACAGACTGTCTACTCGTTGCTATTAGGGATCATTTTTCCTGGAGACAGAAAGAAGGCTGGGGCCCAGAGGGAAAAATAGTGTGTAATAGTTCATAACACAGGGAGGGCTGAATTAAAATTGCACAAGCAACTCTTCATCTGCGGAGGAGGGATAGCACTGGAAAGTTGCATTAGTCAGAGGAGGGGTTTGGTATTTTTTATTTGTTCTGAGGGGCTTTTTGTTTTCAACAAGGAGGGTAAGTAATCACTGCAAAAATGTAATAGGCTGCATAATGAATGATTAATGAATTCTCTTTCCCTTGGAACCTCTAAATCTCTAAGGAACACAAACCTAACCAAGATGTAATCCAGTTTGCCCAGGATTTATAACTGGGGAAGGAAATGATGATGAGGGACATTGTGGCCTATGGAAGAGGGATTTTCAGGCAATTATTCCTAATTGTGAAGTCCCTGTTCCTCCTGACATTTCTACATTTGCTTTGCTTGGCCAACACTTGAATGCTGTTCCTTGGAGAGTCAGCTTTCCATGAGCATGGGAAACTGCAGGAAGGAGCAGAAAGGCTTTCCCTGAGTTGGTGGCAGCCAAATCGGTTCCACTGGCTCCTCTCTGCTGCACAAGCCTGGCCTGGCAGCGTGAGCATCGCTGGAAAAGCTGGAGGAGAGATCATCTTCGGAGGCCCCAAATCTCTCCTGGAATTCTGAGGTCGTCAGGGACTGAATGATTCTAGAAGGTGCTTTTGACTCTCGCCTGCTTGCTCCCATTTCCAGCCTTCCCTGGGAATTGGCTGCTGAGAGGAAGCTGATCCTGACCTTCAGGCCTCTGCTGGGGATGAGGGATTTGTCCTTCAGCCTGGACATAGGCATCAATGATGTAACACAGGAAGGGAGACAGGGGGAAGGGAAGGAAATCTCATTTTTCCTTTAAATATGAGAATTATATTGATGCCTTGAAATATGCCAGAATCAATGAAATAATTTGGGAAACCATTGGAAAATCCTCTGTGGAGGCAGTGCTGTCCTGTGGGCTCTGAGTAGTGGCTGAGATGAAACAATTATCTTTTCTGGGGCTTCACTATAAACCCCAGAGCCTGCTGGCCTTTTGGAAAAGTGTGGGAAGTCCCAGGCTGTGTCCTGGGTGGAGACCTGTTGGCTCTGAGGAGTGGTAAGGAGGCCAGTGGGCCGGGGCCAGCCCCGTGGCCTCTGCTATTTCCGGGCACGGAGTGCTCTGCTCCTCCCAGCCCTGCTGCTGACATGCTGCTCCCTTGCTGGTCCCAGAGTGTTTGCCTGCAAAATCCACTCAAATCTTGCCTGGATTTTGAGAGATCCCTACTGAACTTGTAGGAAAAGATGTCCTGATTTCTGCTAAGGCTGGGGGGATATTCTGCAGAACCCTGCTTGCCCACAGCTGAGCCCCTCAGCTGGTGCAAAACCACTGCAAAGTAATGCTAGTAAAAATCTGGGGGATGCCAATCCAGTATGAAAATCCCACTGTCCTGCTTTAGGGTGTGCCACCATTTGGGCTGGATTTTCAGGCAAACTTTTAGTGTTGGAAAAGCTGAAGAGTTGCACAGAGAAGGGAGGGAGTACAGCGGAGTCGAAGTCAGGCCAGTCAAAAGAAGGATCTCAAACACAGGTCTGGGTGTGTCCTAGGATTAGCAGTCCTCTGGGATCCCTTCCACTCCCATTTTCCTCTAGTTCAAGGCACTGGAAAGGTTAAGAGACACTCAGTGAAATGCAGCTGAGATGAGGCAGGATGTCACCTGGGAACATCTCTCTCCTTTTCAGTACTCCTGGCTTCCAGATAATTCCATTATGTGCACACATGAAAAGGGTCCTGTCCTGAGATGAGGTTACCAAGTCCAGCCAGGGCTCTGAATGAATATTTGCAGCTCTTGGAGTGTTCTTCTCATGACAGTTCATTCAAAGCCAACCCAGCACAAAAATCTTTCGCAGAACATATAAAAACTGTCTTAAAATCACTTCTTCACATGCACCACAACAATCTTATTCCTTTTAAGTTTGGACAAGGTGTTAATATTCTTGGCTGGCTGGAAACCTAACAAATACCTTTGACTTCTCCCTTGGCTGTGCTTCTTGCTGGATCTGCCAAGCATTCTTTAGATGGCAAGGTCTGGGATTTATATGCTGGAAAGCGCATGATATTTTTGAGGGTGCGTAGTTAACCAATTTTGCACAGAATGTACCGGTTATGTAAAAGTCATATTTTAGAATGAAATTGATGCCTTATGGAAAGTCCTAAGTATGGAAGCAAAGTGAAGCTCTGTGTTTATGTACAGTGCAGATACAATCCCAGGCCTGGCTTTGCAGGATTCTCCACCCTCCTGTGTTGCTGTGCTTCAATCACTACTTGAAGGGTTCATCCCAAAGGTGGAGAGCTCCATTTCCATGTCGTCTCTCTTAACAAGAGCTTCCTCTTTGGCATGTTGTTTTGTCTTTCACTTTGTGTGAAGATCTGAATTCCAAAAGCCTAAATAGCCAGATAACACCAGGCATTTTGCAAGTAGACTGGTGGATTTCTCCATGGCTTCCTGAAGTGCTGTTGATTTGTGGAATGAGGGGAGAAGGTGAACATCCTTCTCTTGTCTTGCACCACCGCCTCATTGCACTTCCACCCCATCCCAAACGAGATCTTCCTGTAGAGGAGGTAGATTAAAATCTCATGAGATTGAAGAAAAAAGGAAAGTGGGCGAATTTTTGTATTTGCTTTTCAGAGGTCTCAGATGCATTTTAAAGCATTTTTGAATGGCTAAAAAGGAAAATAAACTTACTTTTTCCTTTTTGTCATTATGTGAACAACTAAAGTATATTAGTCATGCCTTTATTTTAGTTTAATTAATGGAGCTATAGTAAGATATTTCCAAACAACAGCTCTGGAATGGAAACTGAGATTATCCTTTGCTTTTCTGGGCTGTAGTAAAGATCTGATTGGGAGCTTTGATGATCTTTAGTGCAAAAATACATTGAGTGAATATGGCTTTACTGTGAAAAGCAGATATAGATTATTGCTAGGTACATTCCACAATGGAAAATGTCCCTTTTGAGGCGGATGTGGATCCACCCTGAACATGTCTTTGTTTATTTGTGAGATTGTTTCCTGCTTTTCCTTATCACAAACTTCCAGATGTGAGTTAAAGAGGCAGCGCTGACATTTCAGTCTCTGGACTAAGGGATGCAAAGAGGCCTTTCCATCCAGGAAGGACTTGAGCAATTATCCAAGGGTACATGGAGGCAGAGAAGGCTTCTCCAGCTTCCTTCCTTCAGCTCTTAGTTTGACGCCACTGAAACAGAGGGAATAAGAGCAATAAAAAACCTGGACTATTTTGCAATGATTTTTAGCCTGGTTTCACACAGGATTACACATCGGTGTCTTCTTCTTTCTCAATATCTTTTGGAGCTGCTGGCTGAACTCAACACTTGAATTTTTGGCAATAATTAACTTTTTACATTTTTCCTAAAAGGAAACTTGCTTTATACTCTGTCTGATTCTTTCCCTATACTAAACTTTTTTTTTTCAAGAGTAGTCCTCAATAGCAGGTGCAGCATTCCAGCAGCATTCCCAGTAACAACAGAAGTAATGCCATCCTTTTCTCCTGGAAAACAATGCGGAGTGGGATTGGGAGTTGACCCAGATTTTCCCCTTGTCATAATGTCAAAGTCAGTTATGAAGATATCTGAACATGTAAAATTTTAAATTACTCGTCTAAAATCTATACAGAAAACCCCAATAAAACACATTTCAATGATATTTATGCTAGCAGTGAGTTGGGCCTCCTGTGATAAAATATTTCAGTCTACCCCAGGACAGAAATTATTTGTAGAAAAGGCTTCTGAGTAAAAACATAAAGCAAATTCCACACTTTTCAGTGTGCTGATTGTTGGAATATGAAAAAACCTCAGGCATCATTCTCGGCTCCCCTGACACAACACCCATCAGTCACAATAATTAGTAGAAATGTTGTGAAATAAATAAATAAATAATTTTGATTTATTAAATAATAAATAAATAATTTTAATTTTATTTAATAATAAATAACTGACAAATCCCAGTCCTTGTCTCCTCCCTGCTGCAGGCGATGCGGGATGTCCTCAGTATGTTCCTGCCGTGAGCAGCTTTCCCCTCAGCCAGCACAGGAGGTGCCAGCCTGGTTTTGAGTGGGCCCCTTGAAATCACATTAAAACCCTTCTCCCAAAGACCTGGCAATGTCTGGAGGGTGGATTAGGATGGGCAGGGCTGGCAGTGCCTCGTGGTGACCTGTGGAGCAACGTGCGGATGGCAGCTCTGGGAGCTCAGGCTCATGGAATGACCCTTCCCTTGCACAACTGCAGCCTTGGCACCCTCCAGGCTGCCCTCCCTGGGCACTCCCTGCTCCATGGGAACACTCTGCAGAGAGCAGTTTGCCCATATGGGTTCATCTGGACAAAGGAATTTAGGAAAAATTGCTGTTCTTTTAAGCATGGATCTGAATCTGGATCTCATTTCCATCTTGGCCTCTTCGGGAACAACTGTTCCCAGAAGACAAAGCTCCAGGCTGGCTCCCTGTGTCCAGCAGCTCAGGGTTCTAAGGCAGTGAATATCAGCCACTGTGGAAGTGACAAAACAGGGGAAAAATGGGTGGGATGAGATCAGCACTCCAAGGGCAAACAGGGATATCCAAAGTTACCCCTAGCACCACTGAGTGTTTTTTAATTTTTTTTCCTGTAGCTCCCTGTGAATCTCTCATTCTAAATAAAACAAAAACACTTGAAGGTCACAAAAAAAATCCATGTTTTCATGCTGTATTATTTTCGCTTAATTTGGTTACATTTAACCCTTACTTCCCTTCCCTGGTTTGCATTATAAACAGAGAACTTTTATTTCAAGTGATAAGTGCAGGCTGAATTCTTCCACCTTAATTGGAAAGACGTCGATGACTTTCCCTGTTTTCAGCATGGACCTGATCCAAAGCTCAGGGAAGGAAACGTCCAGCAGGTGTTGGCCTGTGTTTCACAGACATTTGAATGACTTTCTGTGCACGGTGGGAAAATAGAATTTTCCATTCTATTATTTTCCTTTTTAAAAGGACATGCAGTATGTACTGGGTTATTTTTTAAATTATTTATACAACTGTATCCTGACAAGCTACATCTTCCTCCCGGGTAAACACAGCTCCCATTTTTTTCTGTAGTGTGGAGCTATGTTTATAAGGTTGGGGAAGGACCACAACTAGTGTGGGGTGTGCTGTCCCAAAAATCCCTCCCTTTATTTTCTTTATAAACTTTGGGGATATTCTTCTTGTGTGGGTTTCACAAGTTCTGGTTCCTTGTACCACAAAACCTGTTTTATGTAACCCACATTTGTTTTTATTCAATATTGTACATATGGATTTTGAATAACTATATGCATAAAACAGTGAGTTCCAGGCACTTGAAGGGAAAGGTACATCACAAATCTTTACCATTCCCCATGTATTTCATCTTGTCATATATTAAAGGCCATTTTTCCATTCTAGGCTTCCATTAGCTAGACAAGATCAAAGCACTGAGTTGGAAAGTGCTTTGTGGTACCTTGAACTGGGATGCAAGAAAAAAAAATCAAATTCTGGTCTGTCTGGTGCTTAAAAAATTCATCTCTCAGCTGAGAGAATCATCGTGCTGTCCTCTGGGTTTTTGCCATTTTCCATGGGTAACACAGATGCTCTAAAAGCACTTGAGGATTGGGAAAAGCAGCAAAGGCAGTCTGATTTTACACAGCCTCTCCTCCCATCAGCTTCCCACTTGTCAGACTTTCCTAACAGCCATTTTGGTTTTGGTTTTTTCGCCTCCCCAAATAACAGTGCTTTATACAAAGCTGGATTGCCTGCAAATGCAGAAACCTCTGGATATTTTTTTTTTCATGAAATCTAAACCCCAGTTTTAGTGCCAAAGGATCCCATGTAGGTTTGGAACTGCTGCTTCCCCAGGACCAGAACACAATCTTTACCTGGTGTTTTTCAGGTAGGAATAAGTGTGCTGGCTTCATCCCTATGGCTCACAAGGAAATATCAGTTTGTTTGGCTCTGTACAACTTACATTTTTCCTCACGAAAATACCCTGGATAAAAAGTCATAATCCCTGAAGATGAGGTGACCACTCACTTAACTGGAAACAAAGCTGCTTTCCAGGACACAGGGTTCCTGGAAAGGAAGGATGCGAGAAGCATCACCTGCTGTGTGAGTTTTGCTCTGTTTTTTCTCACTTTGTTTTTGTTCCTAGAGGGAGAGTGTATTGAACAATAGTTTTCTAACTTGTTCTGTGCTTTGACAGTTTTGGGAATAACATACACACTGAAGACAGGAATTTAGACATTGTGAACTCTGGCTAACTATAATAAAGATAAAAGTTGAGAGTTTTCCAAGAAAACTAGCCCACAATTAAGATTTAATTCTGCAATTCATCATTTCCCCCTCAGCCATCCTGCTTTGTGATGAAATTTCCAACAGATGGCTGGGATCCTCCAGGTGTGGAGAAACTGTTATTATCTGAATATTAGCAGGCTTTTAAACCTTCCTCCTACCTTAGCTGCTGTGCTAATGAGGCTCCCATCTCCCCTCCAGGGTTTGCATGAGGGTTTTCTCCTGCAAAAGGGACTTTTCAAGGAAGTAGTGAAAATGTTGAAGGAAATGTTGTAAGAACGGCCCTGGAAGAAGATTTCCCTTCATATCCTTTCTGCAAAGGGCTAAATAATGCTCTTGATTTTTTTTACCCTTATGAAATAAAGATGTTTGGACCTTGAATTGAAGTATGTAGGAGTAAACTTTGCAAAACTTTAAATAGAACCACAGCAAGAGGGGGAAAGTGGCATTCTGCAGAAACCTGCTGCTGTAGAAGAAGGAGCCGGAGTGTATGAAATACCAGATCCTCTGCCTTGGATTTCAGGCGAGCCACTATTTATAGGGTGATCACTGAAGCTGACTCTAGACTTCACTTATAAATAGCTGAGCCTACACTTCCCTTCTCTGCCAGAATTTTCCCAACTGCTGTTTCATGCTTCCCTTGTCATGCTGAAGGTTGCTGGTGGTTTGTGGACAACATGGCTGGGCAGTGGTGAGGGCTGATAAAATTGGATTCACCAATAGATCCCCCTTCCTCGTTAGCAAATCCTGCATGGATCCAATCTCACTTTGGGAGTGATGTGGGAATGTGGGTGCTATTGCCTGGACACAGACAAGACTCTGATGACACTTGAAGATGAAACTTGGGCCTTCAAAGTCACTGCAGAAGTTCTGACTGCAGTTTGAATGTCAGATTTTGTGAAAAGGTGTCTTACTGTGTGGGATTCTGAGGAAATCCTGCAGGCCATGTCTTAAGCCCTTAAAATCTGCTGTGCTTGGCTGCTTTTGACTTTTTAAAATTTGGCCAGTTCTTTTGTAAATCAGAATCATGACACTGGGGGCTCTTTGCCCACCAGAACATGGCAGAGTCACACTCAAATTCCTCATTCTTGGGGTTCCTGTGGGGAATTCCTCACTAAGGCATTGACTGTTACAGACCAGGACATTTTTAGAATAAGCAGTCCTGCATGGAAGCAGGTGAGAGATCTCAGCTAAATGAGGAAAGGGGAATCTTCTTAAAGCTTCCCACAGAATTAAAAGTTACCAGCTTTTGCTTCCAGACCTGCACCTGAGCAACAGCCCTGGTGTGGAATGTGTCCAGGATCCAACATGGAAGTTGTGAGCATGGGAGGGAGCAGCTCCAGCCTGGAGCTTTGATTGATAGAGCAGCCTCCTGGTAAATAATTCCTGTTAATGCGTCTCTTTGGGGATCATTTCATCCATCTGTGTGGCAGCATTAAGGCAGAGAGAGCAGATGACTGCACCTGGATGAGGCTCCACTGATGTCAGACGCATCCCTGCAAATGGTCCATCTGCATGGAACTGAACAAGAAATCACAGCCTCAGCAGTTAAAGGGCAGCATTACCAGAGTAAGGTAATCACCACAGAAAGCATTTAATAATTTGTTTATGCTGCTGGGTTCTTGGAGTATGTGCTGATGTCTTAACCTGACCTGAAAACTTCAGTTGCTCTAGGAAAAGTAAGCAGATTGTCAGGAAAATGAATAAAATCTGGGAGAGGGCTAAGAATTTAACTTTTTTCCTGTAGTAGTTAATGGACCAGCTGCACCTGACAACTTTGTTTTGTCAATTTACACAGGGTGATGTATATTTTTCATAGAATCATGCAATGGTTTGAGTTGGAAAGGAACTTAAAACCCATCCAGTTCCATCCTCTGCCATGGCAGGGACACCTTCCACTATCTCAGGTTGCTCCAAGCCCTGTCCAACCTGGCCTTGGACATTTCCAGGGATGGGGCAGCCACAGCTTCTCTGGGCAACCTCTGCCATGGCCTCACCACCATCACAAAATTTCTCCCTGTCAGGAAAAATTAATCCACAAACATCAGAGGTTTATGTCCAAAAAGGAGACAGAGGAGTCCTTTTACTTTATTTGAATAAAGGNATAAATACAAGTCCATCATTCCTCTCAATCCCTCCTCTTTTATTTTTTTTAATAATTGTCTTTACAAACTTTAGTTATTGACTTAATTTCCTGGGTCCTTTTTGGTTTTGCAATTATTTGCAGTGACATCAATTTCTGTCCTTTTGTAGCCATCTCTGGATCAGTAGGCATGGCTACTACCTGCATCCCTTTGATCACATGTTGAATAAGTTGTACTAAGGAAGGGATCATGCATGGTAAAAAGATTAGAGCTGCTACAGCACATAAGAGGAAAAAAGCATTTGTTTAACCCATAGACCATCAGGTAACCATGAAAACATGTCCCATTCCCATCCTTTCCATGTTTGGACCGGTACATGAGCTAACTTTCTTATTCCTTTTGTTATTTGTTTCACCACCTTTCCATTGTCATCTATTTGCAAACAGCAGTTTGAGTCATTTAATTTGTCACACACTCCCCCTTCTTCTGCCAATAAATAGTCTAATACCATCCAATGCTGCAATATTGTATTTCTCATCTGAATAGATTGGTCAGCAAGGAGGTCAAGAGCTGTAGCTGTCTGGTTCATTATTACTTCAAAGACTGCTTGTAGTCTAATTAAATGATTTAATTTATAAATGAGTTCTCTGGCACCTGATATTAATTCATTAGGATTCCATGTGTCTGGTCTGTAATGTTGTATGATTCATTCACGTGGCCATTCATCTTCACCCCACTTTTGGGTGCTCCCTCCAACCAGGGATACATCAATTGACTGCTTTTCTCTCATTAGATCATCATATACCTTGATTCCTAACTGATTTCCCTGAACTTGTGGTAACAGAAAGAGCAATGGTCTAATATACCCCACATAACATATCCCTGACCAGTCTGGGGGTAACCTGTGGTAAGCATATTGCCCCCAAATCCAGTAATGCCCTTTTAAAGCCCAGGTCCTGTTGGCAAAGGGACCTTTCTAATTTTCATCATCAATTGGTGGGTCAAAATACAGCTTGCTTCCTGGGCCTAGTGGTCCCCCAATAATAGTTGCCTCACCATAAGAATCACAGTATTTGCATTTCTAAGCTCTCATATGAAGTTTCCACCTGCAGTTACATCCCAGATGTTTTGTTAGATCTGGACCAGAACCTATTGAAAAGGGTTCAAGTTCCGTTCCAGTGTTGCCACTTCCACTGATAGTCACGGACAACATGTGTCCTACTTGTGGAATTATCTTGGGGGCAGATTAAAATAAGGGGTCAAAAAACGTTATCCTTCTGCACTGCTTTGCAACCTTCAAAATCCTTTTGGTAATTATGGAAGGAACACCTTACCCAGCTACCATTAGTGATCTTGACATGTGTTTGATTCCATCTGCCTTGATATCTGGAACAATCATAAGGAGAGCAGTTGGGGGTCTAACAATCTAAACCCAAAGATAAAGTCCAGTCACAAATGCTTTTCCCCACATATATGCTTCTGTTCTATTTAGACAATAAATGCCTCTTTCAGAAGAATGAAGCTGCTATGGACTTCCTTACTCATCACAAAACCCTGTTCCATTATGGACCTCACTCAGGGTGCTAACCCATTTAGGCACAACTGGGCTGGCCACCTGTCCTGGATTGTAAGATAAGCATGTATTCTATTTACCATCTGTTAAAGGTGGGGCAGTTATCTTCTGTTAATTGGGCAGTTTTCTTCATCTCTTCTACAACCAATCTCTCTCTGCGGGGAGATATCTTCTGTTAATGGGCAATGGGCAATTGAACCTCACTGCATGACTGATAAAATTACATCATCCTATTGTGAGAAGCTCTGCCCAGGGAGAGGAGCCAAGCATTCCTACCCGGATATAATCAGATATTTTAGGACACCAGAGCAGCTTTCCCACTGGATTCCCAGAGGAAGACCAGGGCTATCTACACCACCACCAGACCTTCCAAGGAAACCTACACCCTTCTACAGGATCACTGCTTCAGCAGAACCACATCTGTCACTCCAGGACTGCAGCCATCATTTAATGGGACTGCTACCAACACCCTGACCCACAGGGTGTCAGGTTGTATTCTGACTCTGTCAGTGGTTTTCTTTTCTTTTGTATGTACTATTGCATTTGTATTTTTAATTTTCCTAGTAAAGAACTGTTATTCCTATTCCCATATTTTTGCCTGAGAGCCTCTTAATTTCAAAATTATAATAATACTTCTGTGAGAGAGGGTTTACATTTTCCATTTCAAGGGAGGCTCCTGCCTTCCTTAGCAGACACCTGTCTTTTCAAACTGAGACACCGCTCATGGCCAGCTTTCCGATCCCTCTGGCTTTCCATAGACCCAACAATTGCTAAGGTTAAAGGTTTTTCCTACTTCTTCTCCCAAGGTTAAAAAAATTGTTTTCCCACTTCTGGCCCCAACCTAACGGACAATATAAGGGTAAGATTATTTTAAAAAACCATTCTAATGGTGTAATCTAACCTCCTAACATAATTTGCATTTTCACGTTGTCTTCTGCCCCACCTGTGGCGAGTGAAGGCACAGAAACAGCTTAACATAAAGAAAACAATGACAGCAAGGATTGGCCCCTAATGACTGGAGATCTGAGAGGAGGGATGCCCACACAAACTATTTCAGCGGGCGATCTGTGGGTAGGCATGCGAGGTTTCCGCCGATGTCGATGCACTGGCTACTGCTCCAGT
>VXAX01004347.1:0-47390 GCA_013399835.1 Leptocoma aspasia
CCGTGGCTGGCACTGGGGCTGTGCCTGCCGCGGGAAACACGGCAGCCACAGCTGGGTGCAGGCAGCATCCGGTATGTGGGGGAAGTAGCAGAGCACCAGGGCATCGCAGCAAGGAGCTGCCTTGCGGAAGCAGCAAAACAGGACAGGACATGTGTGGACAGAGAAGAAGCAGAAGCTCAGAGACAAAAAGGCGAGGGGGGAGGAGGGCCAAGCTAACCCTCCAGGCAAGCCCCCGCTCCTTCCAAGAAATGCAAAAAAAATGGCCTCCTTCTTGTGTCACAGTTAACTGTTTTTATTTGCTAAATCTGCTCCCCCAGCCTGATTTCCTGGACATTTTTTCCTGTGCATCCGGGTGTCTGCTCCTTGTGTATAGGTAAAACCTTACAATATAAGGGCCTTGTTACCCTTGTAAAATCATGGCTCAGGCCTGTTACTTGACTAAGTAGAAAAGGACTATGGGAAAGTGACTCAGCTGAATTGGAGGTAGAAAAATAAGTTATATGACCATTACGTGTTCTCATCATGGTTCATGGTGGTTGGTTGAATTACATTTGTAATTAAATTAATTTGTGGTTAAATGGAATGTAACTGATAAAGGCCTAACTGCTTAAAAAGGCCTGGTTTTTGCAATAAAGGGCTCTTTTGCACCTGCCTGGGGAGTTTGCACTGCTCTGCTTTGTAACACTGCCCCACCAGCCAGTGGGGGGGTCACTCACAGCCCCATCGTGGAAGCTTCCTCTGCCTGGACTGGCTGCCAGGTGAAGCCTCCCCAGGGACAGGGCTGCCAGCACATGTACAGCCTGTTATAGGAATTCTTCACCTCATATGTAACATGTGTTGAGGCATGAATAAAAATCACATTAGTCCCTCTCACAGGGAAATCTGAATTAGATTTTGGAGTAAGTAAAAGGGTCAGCCTGAGAGTCTGTGGCCCCATCAATAATGGAGCTTCTGTTCTAATATGAAAGTAATTCAGCAGATCCTGTTTAAAGTGGATAATTTAACACAGTAGTTTTGACTTTTCTAAGACTGAAAGCTGAATTCTCAACAAGTCATTTACAACTTTTTCAGAAAATTGAGATGTAATAATTTTTCAGCTTACCTGACACACAACCAGGTTTTATGCCAAAACCTAGGAATAGAATCACTCCTGCACTATTTAGAACATGTACTAAGTTTAATTTCTTTTGTCAAGTGCAGCTATACATTGTTGTCTGTGACTGATAAGCAGGGCAGCAAAAAACACACTGTGTCTTTGTAGCTTCCAAGTGTGTTTACTACTATAAAAACCAGCTTGATGCAGACTTAAACCCAAGCTGCTGATGCATAGTCTTACCACGAGAGCCCTCAGAGGAAGCACATGCACAGAGGAAAAGCAGAGTTGATTGAAACAAGGAGGTTTGAAATGAAATAGGATGTTTCTGGTCTTTGTTACAAAACCGGGAGATGTGTCTGACATTCTTCTCCAGCTGCCCAGCTGCTTGGATATATCCTTTCTTCTGTGCAATCCTCCAGAAATTTTTCAGGAAGGTTTTGTTTGTGTTTGTGGGATGTCATAGTGAAGAGGTTCATTTAGAGCCAGGCCTTATGAGCTCTCAGCGATCCCTTCATACCGAAATAGCCCAGCTACCCGGATGGCTTAAAAGGAGCAGGATAGCTCTTGTGGCAGTGTTGGAAACAGAAAAAGGTTTAATAAGAAACAAAATAACAAAGCTCTTTATAGAGGAAAGCCCTGCCAGGTGCAAGAGGTCCTTGCCCTGCTAAGATATGCCACAAAAGCGATTAAATGTTTTGTTCTGTTCTTTTTCTACTAAATCATCCAGGCGGGACCTCTTGGCCTCGGTCCAATAGAACAGCCCCAAGTTTGAGGTGAAGTCCAAAAGGTCCTATGAGGTATCCCCATACCAAATTCAGAGAGAATCTTGTAGGGCCTTTGCCTTATTTAACAGACAGAGAGTATTTGAAAATTCTCTTGTAGTTTGGTCACCCCGTCAACAGGGGGCACACTGCTACATAATAGGTTAGATAAAAATTCCATGTGTGTTTCAAATACACCTAAAATAAATTTAAAGTGTGAAAGTTTGATCTTTCATCACCTTTCTGTATTAACTCTGTTGCTAAATTATTCTTGTTGCTCTAGTAAAGCTGAATTTGCCCTGTCAGTACTTCAGCAGAACTAAAAGCAAGGGTAAGACAAAAGCAATATTTTCTTTTATTAATTTTCTTATGCCAATGGGAAAACAAGTGTCTTCCCCTGTGGTCCATCTCTAGGCTAGAGCGGGAAGACCTCCTACATATTTTTATGCATATATTTATACACATATATTAAATGTGTGACTATGAGTGGATTTTTGCCAGTCTGGTCTCTTAAGTCAGTCCCTGCTGCCTCTTTCATCTTCAGCTCCTATTGTATTTTTTAGGGATCCTGATACCATTTTCCTCACTTTAGGATTCTTCAGTACTGCACTAAGTTCCACAACTAACACGTCTCAGTTTGTTTCTTCAGTCTGCATCAGGAGGTGGAAGTCAGAAATAGAACACTTGCTGTGCCACAGGGAAAACGCGGTGGAGTGAATGCAGTCTCCAGCTCCTTTTCTTTGTAGGATTCTCCCTCCATCATCCTGCCCCCACACTCTGTAACCATGTAGCAAATAATAAGAAAAACAGGTAACCAACACAAAGCAAACATTCCAAAGGAAATTGAATCACACAGTGATTGAAGTCTGAAAGAACCTGATCTGGACATAAATTCCCCACCAGGTGAGCAAATCCAGTTGCCCTTAGCAAGTAAGGGGTAACATACTGCATATGTTACTTTGAGCAACACTAACCACTATAAAACGTGTGGAAATCAGGTCCAGTGCCACAGATGTTTTCTGGCTTTTGGCTATTTCAGCTGTTTCTTCACCAAATTAGCTCTCTGGATTCAAGAGAAAGATGCAGCTGTCTGGGGGGTGCTTCCATGGTGCATCAGAGCTCCCTGGCCATACCCACAGACCTACAGAGCTCTGTGTGAAGATGCCAATTCAAGTCCCAAAAGCTGCATCTGAGCCTGGTTTGGCAGAAATGCCCAGTACAGGCGGAGAGTGCAGCGTGGAACTCTGCAATTCCACAGCCCGGCTGGCCCCGGATATGGACAGAGCTTCACGTGGACTCATTTGAGACTCCTTGTTTTCCAACAGTTGGTTTTGGTTCTGAATTGCAGCCTTTTCATGTCTCTTGTGGAACAGGATCAATTTCAGAGTCACAGAATGGTTGGGGTTGGAGGGGATCTCTGGAGAGTCTCTAATCCAACCCCCTGCTAAAGCAGGTTCACCTAGAGCAGGAAAAAAATGAACCATTGCTTTCAATTCCAGCATTTTTCTATTCATAAATACAAGATTTTCTAGATGGAAATTTGTTTGGAAATAAAATTAAATTCTCTGATTTCAATCAGAATTTAAAGGGAAGTGTTGATAATTTGATAACTTTTGATTGTTTTTTTTATTCCCTAAAATCCACTGGCTAAAATCATCATTATTTCCACAGTACCTTGAAGGCATTAAAAAGGACTGAAAACAGGCAGAAAATACTGCACCACAGGCCAGATACATACATACTATTCAAAAAAAGACAAATAGATACAAGTAAAAATCAGAATAAAAGGGACAATATTCACAGCTGCAGCAGGGGGCTGTGCTGGAAGAGGAGCTGCTGCCTGTGAAAGGAGCTGTGTGGGGACTCCAGAGTGGACATGACCCTGTGGGACATGGGGAAAAGGAAAAGGGCAGCCTGAAGTTTTTTCCAGAATTCTGAGGAAGAGTAAAGGATGTCTTCGTACATCCTTTCATTGCTCACACAGCTGAAGCGTGTGGAGATGATTTCTTTCCCAAATGTATATAATCAAAATGGTTCAATCTGCCATTTATTTGAAACATGCAAGAAATATCAGGAATTTCTATCCCTGAACAATATTCTGCTGGGCACAGTAAGTGAATCTTCCACAAGAATCTGTGAAAGGACATGGCACTGTAACCACGCACTTGCTTTTGCACAGCAGGTTTGTGCCTTCCTGGAACAGACCTACGAGTCAGCAGCAGCAGCTGGAATCATAAGGAGGTTCTAAACAAATGCACTATTAGATCAATCTAAAAGAATTTTAGTTCCTTTTGATGTTTCTGTTTATGGGGCAGTTGCTCTTTTACCATGAAGACCTTGCCTAAGGATATGGATAAAGCAAAAGAACAAACAAGTTTTGGGATTGGTTTTTTTTTCATTTAAGAATTTAAGTTGGTTTTTTTTCTCTTTAAGAATCTAAGTTACTAAATTATATGCCTAAACTCAGTGAATTTTAATAAGATTAAACCACATGCTAAAGGTAAGTTCTTAATGCCTTTTGCAAAAAAAGAGTTCAACACTCAAGTATGGTATTAAATTTCTGAGATTAATCTAGTTAGTTCTCTAGCATGCTATAGAAAGAGAGAGACTTGTGTGGTATTGACAAATGCTGGGTTTCTGAATTTCCTACATCCAAGCCTGCTAGGTTTTTTCTTCCCAAGGGAAAGCTCTCACTTTCCCAGAAGAGATTCTATAAACATATTTCTGAGCTGTGTTCCTTCTCAAAGCCACAGGTGTTTTTTTTTCTGTTCTGTTCCATAACATAGACAATATCTCTCAACCAATGATGGTACAGGGGTTGTCATTGAGCAACCAATCAAATTAGTATTAACGAAGTACATTATAAAAAGTGTATTCCATTTTGTATCTTAAGCCTTCTGAAATAAGCAATAAGCTTAAGCCTTCTGATATTACAGAGCCATTCGTAATAAAGCCTTCTGATTCCAAAACCTTCTGAGATGGAGTCTATGTCTACGTCTGTGGGCAACAACGACCACAAGACGTGGTTGTCCATGTGTTTATATTTACAGCAGTATGATCCTCCATTTTCCTGTCCTCACCTAAACTCTGCCCCATCCTCTCTGGCAGCCTTGGGGGTATACCTGGACAACCACAATTCTTCCAGTTCCACACTGTGCTGCTTCAAAAGCTGATTATTTTCCTCAGTGTGTGATATCACAGTTATTTGGGTATTCGAATTTCATGGCCAGTGGGAACCCTCATGAATAAAATTTCCTGGCAGTGGCTTAGCCCGGGAATGCTCTATTCTGGCTCCCTTCCAGCCCTGCAGCAGGAGAGGGATGGCATGAGTGAAACTGCTGCTCCCTCCCAACTGAAGGGTATCAGCTCTGACAGCATTTGCTGATGGCCACTGAACCATAAACCATATTCTAAAAGTACTTACACTTTACTCACTGCCAAGGCAATTAATGAGCAGTTTTTGAGGGAAAAAAATTGAAAAGGGAGCAGGGCTAAGGAGGACATGTGAAATTTTGGAGGGGGGGAAAGTATTAGGCAATGCTAACTCATCAAAATAGCCCTTGAAATAGGTAATAAAGGATATGAAACAGTAAGAGAGGCATCGTAGGGAAAATAACTACAGCGCCATCCATGTCTCTCTAGTGCACAATTTTCCCTCCCTGATTTGAAAGCAATTTTTGACATTTGGGCTCTATCAGAACACTTCTTGCCAAGAGATCACTGTATAGTTTCACAAGTATTATTGAGGACTCACACAGTGCCTGTGAAGTAGATCAGTGAAGTTATCTCATTTTTTCAGATGAGTAAATTGCATCATAGAACTGAGTGATTATTTTTTGTATTTTCCCTGAGACCACAGCAAGCCAGCTTTAAAGGAAGATCCCAAGAGTCCTGGCTCCTGGTTTTATAACCTGCACTGCACTATCTCTGATTTAACAGAGTCCTGGTAAGTAATTTTGGGGCATTAAATACCATTTCTGATTAGAAGTTGGGTGTGTTTATATTTGGAGGTAGTCCCGGTTAAAAGAGGAAGAGGAGGTGCTGCACAACAGGATTGTATTTGCTGATGTTTTGCCAATCAGCCAAAAATATTCCTCAGCAGTCAGGGGCTGCTGTTCTTACCTTGATGTCAGGAATGTAGAGAAACATTTGGAAAATCATTGGTAATGCTGAAAGGTTAAAGAGTTTTATGTATTACCAAGCTCATGGATATGCCAAAATTTCATGTGATGATGCCTTATCCTGAGGAAAAACTGTGATTCCTGAGGATAGTCCAAAGACTTCTCAATCCTCAAAGTAGGAACTTGTGAATATCTGAAGTGTAATTCCTAAGAGGTGGAGCAGTGCTTCCCCCAGCTACAGAAATGTGTGTTGACTAGAAAAAATACATTTTACATTAGATAAAGCACACATCAAGCAAAACATTTTTATTTGGGATTGTAGAGAATATACTGAATGACTATTTATGGAGGTTTGTTGGATGATGGTCCTAATCAAAACGAAACCCCTAATAAGCTTCTTTTTAAAAAGGAAAAGGGCTAAGCGCTAAGATTTTTCTGGTTAAAAATATAAAATCATTCTGTGGAATGTATGTTTACAACCAGTCATTGAAAAAACTGAACTGAAAAAAAATTACAGACTCAACTGATAGCTAAATATTAACCATGTTCATAAGGAGAAGGGAAATTACAAAGGACTTGGCAAACTGAGTTGTCCAAACTGACTGACTAAATCAAGAAGTTAAACATTCTTGAGTGAAGCAAACTATGCACCAGCAAAGGTCATTACTGTTTCCTCAAAGGGTTTGTCTCTTTCACTTTGCAATTGAGCTGGTGTTTTAAATATAGCTTTAGTGTGCAGACATAAAGGTCTTGGTCTCTGTTCAATGGAAAGGCTTTGAAAGGAATTTCCTCACACAAGTATACAGATATTAGGATGTTACTTGCAGCAGCTTCACATTGGTGTATGTGAGGGCTCCACCAGCCATACAATGGTTGAAGATCAGAGGTGTAATTAGCTATGCTCTACTGGGCTTGCCTTTTAGCCTCAGAAATAAAAGGATTAAAAGTAGAGCAGTGGAAAGGTTCCATTTTTTTTTTCTTCCATGGAGCAATCTCAACACCACCAGCGTGCTGTGTGCTGCATCTGTGCCACAGCACCTCTCACCATTGCACTGCTGTTTCAGGTTGTTGCAGTAGAATTAATTTCCTTTGTCATATCTGTATTCCATTGCCACAGGAGTTACTTAAAAAAACTAGAACTGATGTAAAATACCTAGAAACCAGCTATCACCTTGCCGGTGTGTAGGTAAACACATCTGGGTTCAAAAGTCTGCTGACAATACTGCACATTTTTTGCAACTGATTTGAGCAATGGGAACAATAAGGGTCTAACTGAAGCTCAAGTTAAGTTAACTCAAGCCCTGTTCACAAGAGGATGGTGCATTGTTAACGGAATCAAAGCTAGGACTAAGCAGCACTTAAAGCTTAATACCATTCAAGTGAGTCCAGTTAAAAGCAAGCACCGATTTC
The DNA here is from genome assembly GCA_013399835.1 of Leptocoma aspasia. Lineage (NCBI taxonomy): Eukaryota > Metazoa > Chordata > Aves > Passeriformes > Nectariniidae > Leptocoma > Leptocoma aspasia. The sequence continues at coordinate 7,389 of VXAX01004347.1, forward strand.
CAGGTAGTGACCTTGAGCTGTGGGTGTTGCATTATCAGCTGCAGCTGAAAGGGATTTGGCTCAGCTGAGGGATAGGCACAGACTCACAGTAAAGAAATTATAAGTAACAAGGTGCTGCATGAGATGCTCTGTCTGTCTTGCTCTCAGTCCCTGTTCCCCACCAAGTCAGAAAATTGATGGTAAATGCACAATGTGTTATCGTTCATGGGTGGTTAGAGAATTCCAATTTGAAAGGGCTGAGGTTATTCTTGCCTAGCAGACTAAATGCTAACTACATTCCAGTCCATTTCTGTGTAGCAATGGAAAACATGATTTATCTGGGATGCCAGGAATGACATTGCCTTTCATTAGCCATAAATAATGTTATGAGGCTCTGCTCTACTACTAGGTAGGTTCATGTACTATCAATTTCTGTACATTTATACACATGCAGAATTAGGAAGGTGGAAATTCCTCAAAACCTTGCTAGGAGAAACCTATTAAGAGCTTATAGGAGGTATTTATTTTATGTTTTAAAAATTCAATAGACTCCAGTTTATCTGCCCTCTGGTAATCCACAGAATAGTGATTGAGCCAGACACTTAGCTGGTGTAACGTACTGAAGCTCTTCTGAAAGCAGCAGTCAGGCTGCTCCTCTAAGATATAAGAGGCTTAGGCTCAATTCCCTAATTTACAACAGGTCTCCCATGTAACTTTGGTCAAATTCCTTCTATCTAGATAAAAATAAGGGTTTACATGTAGCAAACGTTCAAACCCCAACGATGATCACACTTCCTACACGATGCTTGAGAGAGAAAGGGTTAATGAATGGAGGTCAGAATTAAAAACCCAGTGGCTGTATACTAATGAGGCACCCTCAGCACCCTCACAGAATTTCTATCTGCCTTGGGAAGCCAATTCTTTGAAAAGAAGACATAAATCTCCATATTTCCAGTGAGAATGCTCTGTCGCTGTTTACAGCAGAGCACCAGCTTCATACTGCTCCTGAAGTCAGGTGGAAATTAGGGGCCAAGCAATTCAGTTCAGTCATGACAAAAAGCTTTTTGGGCAGGCATGGAAGCCAAGTTTTCCAGTCTCTGGTCAAGCCACAGCTGCGAGCATGTTTCAAGCATCAGTTCTCTGGAACTAGGCATCAGAAGAGGGACTTTGGAGAAATTAACAAGTCCAACATTTAATCTTCCTATTATTGCTTTAGAACTTCAATGTGGGATTGAAAGGTAAGTGCATTAAGGAGTGTAAAGCATTCATTATTGTAGCAATGGGGAACATCTAAGCAGCCAAAATTGATAGGTGCTGTCATTTATAATTGCTGAGAACTTGAGCACCAGAGTGCATTACAAGTGAATGCAGTTGGAAGATTTGAGCTCTTCAGGGGTAATGGTCTGATCTCTGATCCGTACAGGTGCAGCTGTCTGGGAGGCAATTGTGTACAGATACACCAGTCTGGAAAGGTCTGCCCTGCAGACAAGACTGCAGAACAAGCATTTCCATGGCAGTGATGCTAAGCCTGGGTGTAGGTGCTCTGTAAGCAACTGGTCAAAAAACGGATGATGTCAGGGCCTTTTTAGTAGCTTTGTGTTTCAGTTCATTACAGACGAAATCTTTATTGTGGACATAGTTCCAGGAATAAGTGAATGGAAAACACTTTAGGGCACTATTCTGCCAGAAGAAAGGTTGGGGAAGTGGGCCTGGCAAAGATTCTAGAGGCCCAAAGTAACTGAGAAACAAGGTGAGGAAATATTAAATCAAATAAGGAATGTGTGGTGGGCCTTCTGTGAAATGAGAGAAATGTTTTGGGGCAAATTCTGCAGAATACAAGAGGACAAGTATCTGAGGAACCTGAGTGTGTGAGCATGCATGCAGTGCATCAGGAAACAAGTTTCATGCTTCTCTCCTGCAGGATGCTGCCTTGTGAAATGATACCTCACCATGAGCTAAAAAGTTATTGCTTCCTGTTACACTTGATAGCATTTTCTTCATTCTCATCTTCTCCCCTGTAAGAGCCTACAAGAGATGGGGGACTCCAGATAGCTCTTTAAAATGCTGTTTATTGTATCCAGATGATACAGCGATTCACAGGTCATGGTTGACAGAGCCCAGCCTACAGCTCTCAGCCACAGCTGTAGGCATGTCTGAAGCCACCTTAGTTCTGTTACAATGCATTTTATATTTTCCTTTGCTGAGCATCTTAATACATAACAACCAATCAATACCTTTACTATTACCTACAGTCAGCACAATTACTAACATTACCATTTAATGTTACTTCCTCCAATCACAAAAAGTTAGTATGTTACAGTTTAAGCTAGAAGTTGTTTTTCAGTTTACTTGCAGTGGAAAATTCTGAGACCTCTTTTCTACTTGCAACATTGGCATGTCTATTTACTTCTTGTATCTTTCTGCTTGGTAAAAACATCTTCTCTTTGAGGTGGGCTTATCCTTTGCTCTAAGCCATAAAATCCCTTCTAACTAACATACCCTTTACCTTCTTAGTTATCCAGTAAGACTGGCTCAGCAATTCTTTATTCTATATCAAAACTTGCTTCCATTTCTATTCCTTTTTCAGATTCTACATTCAAAAATCTTTCTGCCAAGCATACATATCTGTGAGACTTCCTTGTCAAACTTTCATCCTTCCTAACATGCCCCTTCTTCCCATTTGACCCATGACAGGTATTAATATCCACTTTGACTATTCAGGAGCATTTTCTGACACAAAAGCTCAATTTGAGAGAAGTGTGGCAATTTATAGTTGAGTTACTTATTGCTGTATCTCAAAAGCTCCTTAAAGTAGAGCTGCCAGAAGACAGTGATTTGTCAAGTGTGTCAGTGGGAGCCCAGGGTTGACCTTAGCGATGAGAACAGCCTGCACCAAACCATGGATAGCTCCTGGCTTTGGGCTTTGTATGGAACCAAACATGCAGGGAGAGCACCAACCATCTTTCCTTATCTATTGGATGTGTAAATCCCTACCAAAATTCAGCAGTGGTACTTAGAAAGCATTAATGCAAAGCCAAGGCGTGTGATTCTCTTAAGCTGAGAGGCCAAAAGTACAGTTCATCTCTGCATTTCTTTTTGAGCAGAGCTATGTGTACCATTTGGGAGTCTTTGTGCTCACAAGATCAGAAGTAGGGAATGCATTTAAATGAGTGTCATTGCAAGGAAAAATGAGTGTACTGAATTAATAGAAAAGATGGAAGAACTGCCTGTTTTCAGGAGTGACCATAGTAGCAAGCAGCAGCAGACTTGGTGTGATGGTCTGCTAGGGGAAGACCTCTGACATATTGATCATGGTGGAAAAAGCAAATAATCAAATAATTTTGATACTCTTCTGTATGAAATATTTCAGTTAAAAATCCCTCCACTGCTGACATTACTGCATCATTATTCAGAGATAGCTGTGGTGAAAGATGAATTACAGACAAGCAGAAATTTCCAGTTTGTCTACAGGACTTGTGCTGTCTCTTAGAGTGAGTATGCACAGTGCATCCCAAACCATCCTGTGCTTTTGGAAATAGCAGTGGAATTCCTGCAGCACATGAACTGTGCCTTTTAGATGTAATGATAAGTGTTTCACACAACATTAAATTACTTGTAGCTGCATGGTCTTCCAAATGCCACAGCTCCAGCTCCCTGCATAAAATATACTGCACTGTTTGCCAAAAACATCAGTGTGGAGGTGCAGCCAAAGCAGGGAGTGTGTTCTGAGGTTTACAGCTGTTCTGAATAGAGATTGAGAGATTTTGACTTTAAGTTTCAGAGCAGCGACCAGCACTAATTCCACCTGATACAGAGGCTGTACCTTCTACAATTTCTCTCCTTACTGAATCTAATTTCAGTGAGCTCAGGCTCCATGACAGGTCACCATCCAACTGTTTCTATAAACCTGCAGTGCAAAGGAACTCCCTGAGAACGCTGTGTGCTCCTCTGCTCCACAGACTGGAGGCTCAGGATGGCACAGAGGTGACAGTGCCACTGATCTCCATTTAGGCCACATGTGTTAATCTGTGAGTCCCACATTAACACCTGGGGCTGTGTAGCAGCCCCATAGGTCAGAGCCACCGGCACTGACCACGCCCAGGTGTGGTGTAAATTAAAGAAATCTGAATCCTTTGTGTACTCAGAAGGTTCAGTCCAACCACAAGCAGGCTTTGTTTCTATGTCCAGATTAAGAGCCCAGGTGGACATTTGCCTCCCTTAGGAACAGGGAAAGATGTTCTTCAGCTTTCACTGAGTTACAGAATTAAAATCTGCATTTATTTGTTTATTCTATTAACTGGCAGATATATGGCTGATTCTTTCCATTAAACAAGTTGCAAACTTTTCTCTATATCCTGCACTCCAATAGTAGGAAAATCACTGCCTTTCAAGTGAGGTCTTTTGGCAGGTCCCAACAACTGTCTCCACTAGTGGAAAGAGATTTTGGGTGGGTTTTTTCACTTCCTAGCTGTTAGGTAATTAATGTGTAATAAAACCAGCAGCTGATGGGAAATTTTCCCAACAAAACACCCCTGATGAGCAAATACTGACTTGTCAAAATCAAAACTGTCCAAAATTCTAGTTCTGAAACTGTCAGTGTGTCTGGTTCTGCATGCTCAAAATGAAACCTAATGATTTTTTTGTCTTTGAATAGTGTTTGGATACACTTGGATGAGAAGCATAGTTTAAACTGTTGTTTTGTTAAAGAAAAAACAAAAACATTAGGGAAATCCCAACACTTTCTTGTTTTATATGGAAGTAACACATAACAAAAAACACAAAATGGATTTCTGAAGAGGATGGAGCCATAAATTGCATATGTATGTTCATCTAAAAAAAAACAAAACAAAAAATAAAACACCAGGCATACAAACCCTCTAAGTTTTTCTTCTCAAGCAGAAAACCACCCCAGCAGACAGAACCTGCATCCAAATAGCCTCACTGTCTGCTGAAAGCCTCTTTCCTCAGTTCACCTGATACTCTCCATGTCACCCCGATGGATGAGACTCACTGAGACCATAGATAAAGACTCCCATGGAACAGAATAATTGATGGAGAACTCAGACTCATGGCACTAGTTTCTTCTTGTTTTTCTTAAAATCCTGACCTTGGCATCTTTGCAGGCCCTGCCTGTGTTTGCTGTAATGCATTTATTTCACTCAAACTTATTTTGAAATTGCTTTGTCAGGCGATTGAAGTTATTAGTAAAGGTATGACATTTGTTATCCCTTATAAGAGATGAAAATTAGTGGTTTTCTTTATGAGAGATGCTCAGTGTAACAATACTTGCTGAGTAATGAACAAGTTGGATTGTTTACCTTGGCATCACACCATTTTTTCTTAAATTATCAACCTAAAAAAGTAGTGGGTTTTATTTTTAGAGGAAAGAGAGACAAAATTACCCCAGCAAAAGCTAAAAACCAAATTAATAACACACACATTTATAAGCTTTTTTAAAAACCAGAGCCAAACCTGTTACAATTGTTATTTTTATATAAGTTCCCTTGCACTGCACAAAAGTAACTGGTACTATGAACATTGCTCACTGAAAAGCAGCTAAGCCTCCACCACTCACTTTTTTAATAATTCCTGAGTTTTTCTACCAAGCACCTGCCTTTTAATTTGCTACAACCAACCTGAAACATCTGTCAATTTTTTTTTCCTCCATGAACTAATAATGCTGTAATTAAAATCCAGCAGAGAACTCAGCTGAGACTCCTGGTTAATTAGGACAGGAGGAGGCTGTGTGAGCAGCATGGCTTGGAGGAGGCTTGGATTGGAACCAAGGCTCTGTGGGTGATGAGTTTCTACCAGTCCATGAAGCTTTTGAATGTTTGTTCCCATAGCCAGCACAATTATTTATGGGCAATCAAATATTCCTGAAATTATTTAATTTGGATGCAATGCCCAAAAATTATTTTCTATATGTCTATTTTTAAAGGATCTGTGTTTAGTTATTGTTTTTCTCTAAGCACTAAGAAAATGAGAAGCAGCAGTGCTGAACTAAGCTCTTCCTGAGAGGTGTTTTGCACTTGAGGTGGCAGTGGGAGTATCACAAAGAGAAAAATGAACTTCTTGGTAAAGGCCATACCTGCTGCTAATGGGCAGAGATTGAAGATGGGAGTTTCTTCCAGGATTGATTTCCAAGCTGATAATTACAGTGGTGCCAAACTAATCAAGGCTGTTCCTGGTACTGAAAATATCAGCTTGTTTCAGGTTTGATGTTTGTTGATTCCTGTAGCTCAAGTTCTTATACCACACATTCATGGCATAAGGATTTGGAGATTGGCTGATTAGTTTTGTTTCGCAACAACAGACAATATTATTTCTAGTTTTATTGCATTTCAGCATACTTAGAGATGAAAACATCAATCTGAAGACCTCATCATTTATCAAGTAATTTTTTAATTTTAAAAAGTGCACAAATTAAGCTTTTTCAAGCTTGCTTGTTGAAAGCAGAGAAATTTATATTGCACCTCAGAGTAAGATATAGGAATTTTTTATCATGAACTTAAATAATTTGAAAACAAAACAAAATTAAACCTGTAGCACATAGCAATGTGTACCATGTATAACCTCAGTGTCCTGCTGTGCACCAATGCCATGTAACTCAAAAAGCATTCCTGATTTGATTGGGCAAGTGTGTTTTACAACTGTCCAAATACACAAAGGATCTCCCACAAAATAAACTTGTTCAGCTAGCCTCTAATGCAGAGATGTTTGGCTAATTCATATATTCTTTATTGTTAGCTTAAATAAGAACCACTTGTTTGTCACTTTCCTCTGATGATAGAAAAGTTCTCAACTTCTCAGATGTTAGTTTGCTATAAATCTGAATTATCATGTTCATACCTAATGCAGTGTTTTATATATATATATATATGGATATATATGGATATATATAGCAGTTGCATCCTATTAATGAGAAAACTATCTAAAATTCCTATAATTTAAGATTAAGGAAGTCTTTATTTCTTTGTGAGTTCTCCTGTGGTAGTCAAGCTGAGGATTCTACCTTCCAGTGGATAAGACATATTTAATACTTACCCTACTACAGAAAACTTAAGACTCACCATATTCTGCAGTATAATAATAATCACATAATTTCTTTATAAATCTAGAATCCATTAGAAGAAAATACACCTCTGGAAAGAAGCTCAGGGAACTGGATGATGCATCTTTGTCTCTGAGAAGGTGAACTTCAGAAAAGGCTTAGGTAAGTTTCCTGAATATACAACAGAATATTTATCTCCAGCTTTGATCCAGGGAAAAAGGAGAGTTGTTTCCTGAAATGGAGGAGAGGAAAGTTTTTGGATTAACACCACATGGTGAGGGTAAAATCCCAGAGGGATGTAATGTATAATATCTTAAAAAAAAAAAAAAAGCCAGAAAAACCCAAAAAACACCAAAACCAACTGAACAACTAAAAATAAAACCCAACAACAAAAAAAACCACCTGAAAAAACAACAAAAAACCCACCAAAGAAACCACAACCCCAAAGAAACACGAACCCCCAACAACAAACAAACAAAAACCAGAAAAACAAACCACTGAATAGATGTGAATAGAAGTAAAATACTTATTTTCTGCAAGATTCTAGCCTCAGCCTGATGTAAAACAAGGTAGACATGATTTTAGTTTCAAATGAGCTGAGACTCTTGTAGTGTATCATTAAAGAAAAAAGAAAATCATTGGAAATTCTCTGTGTTTTAGGAGAGGGAGAAATACAGATTTGTCCAACTTCACCTGAAAGTCCCAGGGCGGTGAGAGCTTCTTAGGGCATGTGATCCAGGAAATGCAGCAGAGGCAAGTGTGAGAAAACCTGACTCTCATCCACAAAAATGCCACCTCCCTGACCCTCTTCTACCTTTTGAGAGCTTGGCATTGCATTTACTGAGATTTTTTTTTTAATTATTTCAAATTCCAAGAGAGCATTGCAATGCTAACGAGCTGTATCTGAAGCTCAGTAAAAGAGAAAAACCAATATGGCTGAGAGGGAATTTTCCTAAGCCACTCTTCACTCCAAGTAGCTGCTGCATGAAAAATGAGGAGATTCCTTGACCAAGCTTGCCCTCTGCAGGCCTCTATCTCTGTCTGGCACTGCCAGATTTGCTCCTTTTCTACACAGGCAAATTAAATGTGCTGCTGACATAATAGCACTTGGACATTCCTTCTTTTTTTTTAGCAGATATTTGGGGACAGGTCTGTATTCTTAGTGCAACTGGGTCCCAAACATTTATTTAATTTGCCCAAATAGCTCATGATTAGGTTTGCTGTTATCTGAAGGCAGTGGGCTAATGGAGATGATGCAGAAGGGGTTTGATTTAACCCTGGAGCTGTTTGTTCAAGTAAAGCTTCCAGCACAGGCCATAACCAGCATCTGGTCTAATGAGCCACAGTGAGAATCCTACCGACTGCATCTCTTGTACTGGTTTAACAAGGAAGAGTCATACTAAAACAGGCTACAGGCGAAGGCAATGGGAGTAAATACAGCCCTTGGGAGATGAAGGAGAGAATACTTTGCACCTTCTCACTTAATGTCTAATGAATAAGGACCTTATAAGAATCTCTCATTTTTAAACTAAACCAAAAAATCATCACAATGCTTTTTAATTTTCATATCACAAATAAAAGCAGGTACAGGTCAGTACCATAAATCAGTTTATGAATGACTGTTTAAGTATTTCACTCAATGTCCTCTGTGCGTGTATGTGATTCTTTGAAAATAGGACTGAAACCTAAATAAGGTAAAGGTGTGATTTTAAAGATAATTAATGAGATATAACTCTGAAATGCAAAGCCAGCAAAACTAAATTTAAAAAAGAATCTCTGCATAGCTATAGCAATTTGGGATTTTTTATTTGTATTTGACATAACATCATCAAAATCTTTGATACAAATGAAATCACATGGACAATCCTGCTTATGTTGGTATAATACATGTTAGCTGAGCTGGGCAGACAGAAGCTATGCCACCCAACACTTTTTTCAAAACATTTTGCAAAGAGAAGTTATTTAACCTCTTCCTTCTTTCTTTTTATAACACACTGTATGTGCTTGCAAGAGGCAGAAAATATCCATTAATAGTAAAAATTAAATGTAATAGTATCTCTTCAATAATAGTAAAATTGCAAGGAGCACTCTAGGGCTCTCCTGGGACTCTTTGACCACCAACTCATGAATTCTGAGGATTCCAGCCCTGAGAAGTCTGAAGAGCTAGAGAGGTTTTGTTTCAAGAAGAACCTGAAGCCCACTAGGAGTTCACAGACCTATACCAAAAGCTGATCTCCATGAGTAACTTTTACCAGTAAATTCCAATGAAAAAATGCTTTACTGGAATTTTTCCCCTGATTAGCTCAATAAAATATGCTCTTTGAAACAAGATCTGACTCACATTGCAGGTTTAACAAGGGCTAATTTAAATAGCTCATTACAGTTAGTAATTTAAATACTAATTTAAATACTCATTACAGTTCCAGTGTTAAAGAGCAAATGAATGAAACACCTAAGTTTAGAGGATATCTTTCAAAATTCTGTGAACAAAAATAAATAAACAGACTCCTGTTTTGACAGCTGGTGTCTGGCTTTCAGCCAAATAACAGGATAACAGAAGTCTGGAAAATTGAGATGTGTTCATTAGAACAGTCTCAAATAGAGCCTCACTGGGCTGCATGATGGATTCCACCCATTCACTACAGACTGAGTAAGAAAAAGGCTCCTAGAGTCATGGTACATGATCAATTTGCCTAAGAGTTCTTTGATAACTTGTTTTTCATAGAGATACTTGCAGGTACACCAAAAAATGTGGTTTTCTCCTGCATTCATGGTAAATCCATCCAGTAGATGGGGCCACAGAGTTGTACAAAACACAAAAGAAAGTAAGATTAGTTCCTCCTAAGAAAAAACTCTCGTAGTGCAAATAGGGTTTTGTTAATCCATTAAATTCTAATGTCAGGCAAATAATTGATTTGCTTATATCGTGTCTTGACTGTATAACTCATTAAGCTCTGCTCAAAGGCTAGTTGATATGATTCCGTGTGTGTTCGATACTGAAACAATTACAACTCTCAGCCAACAAAAATTACAGCTGAGATCTTAATTTTCATTCATCCTCTGTTCGTTCCCAGGTATTGTACAGGTGTGAGATAGGCTTGTGATGAAGCGACACAATGGAAGTCGTTGGCAGTAACTGTAGCAAGAAAGTCCCACATGTGGAAAGGTGTGTGTGGCAGGAGGAACTGTTACTGGTTCCTGCAGAACACAAAGGATGAATTTATGAATGTAACTTGGATGCACCGTTGGGAATTTTTCCCGTTTCTTTGAGATCTTTGCTTGTATTCTTTTAAGATGTGTGGATCGGAAAAGAACGTGGGGGTTGAAAGCACCTGTCGGGAGGTTGCAGGGGCCGCGCCGGGGGCTGCGTAGCGGTGGGTGCAGAGATTTAAATTGTGTCTGCACATGGAGTGCAGCGTGGTACCAGCAGCAGAAGGGGCTCTGAGGGTGTTTCTGAGCTTCGCCTCACGAAACGCCAAGTTCCTCGTGGATTCAGTTGTGAAATCCCATCCGCGAGCCGGCTGAGCCACCGCTGCCTTGGGGCGGGGGGCTCGCAGGTTAAATACTGGCCATCGGGCAGGAAAATGAGCCCGTGGCTATGTGACCTTGGAGGTCAGGGGGTGCTTTAGGTCCGGGCCCGGGCGAGGGGCGCGGAGGTGGCACCGGCATCGCCCGAGCGCAGGGCGACATCGAGCAGCCGGCGTAGGGTGCTGATGTGAAGCGACCCGAAACGAAATAGTGCAGAGAGCTTCGGTTCCCAGGGAAAAGCTTTGCCTGGTGGGTGTCGGGGAGAGCCCTCTGCCAGGGGATGCCCGGGTGGGAGCTCAGCCCCGGTGGGTGTCCGGGGGAGCCCTCTGCCAGGGGATGCCCGGGTGGGAGCTCAGCCCCGGTGGGTGTCCGGGGGAGCCCTCTGCCAGGGGATGCCCGGGTGGGAGCTCAGCCCCGGTGGGTGTCCGGGGGAGCCCTCTGCCAGGGGATGCCCGGGTGGGAGCTCAGCCCCGGTGGGTGTCCGGGGGAGCCCTCTGCCAGGGGATGCCCGGGTGGGAGCTCAGCCCCGGTGGGTGTCCGGGGGAGCCCTCTGCCAGGGGATGCCCGGGTGGGAGCTCAGCCCCGGTGGGTGTCCGGGGGAGCCCTCTGCCAGGGGATGCCCGGGTGGGAGCTCAGCCCCGGTGGGTGTCCGGGGGAGCCCTCTGCCAGGGGATGCCCGGGTGGGAGCTCAGCCCCGGTGGGTGTCCGGGGGAGCCCTCTGCCAGGGGATGCCCGGGTGGGAGCTCAGCCCCGGTGGGTGTCCGGGGGAGCCCTCTGCCAGGGGATGCCCGGGTGGGAGCTCAGCCCCGGTGGGTGTCCGGGGGAGCCCTCTGCCAGGGGATGCCCGGGTGGGAGCTCAGCCCCGGTGGGTGTCCGGGGGAGCCCTCTGCCAGGGGATGCCCGGGTGGGAGCTCAGCCCCGGTGGGTGTCCGGGGGAGCCCTCTGCCAGGGGATGCCCGGGTGGGAGCTCAGCCCCGGTGGGCGTCCGGGAGAGCCCTCTGCCAGGGGATGGCGGATGGGACCCGGCCCCGCGGGGCGGGGCGGTACCGGTGCGGTGCCGGAATTGGGTTCGAGGGGCCGCGGCAGCACCTGGAGGCGGCTCCGCCCGAGCGCAGGAAGGGAGCGCCCGGCGGGGCGGGAGGGAGCGGCCGGATCCGGCGGCGGGGCCGGGGCTGCCGCCCCGCAGAGCTCGGGGGCCGCTGCCAGCAGCGGCCATGGCTTTCGGGAAGGCTCCGAGGGACCCGTTCGGCACCGCGGTGGGCAGCCTGATCGGTGAGTAGCCTCGAGCGGTGCCCCCGCGCCGCCCCCTCTGTGCCCGCCGGGCGCTCACTCTCGGCTCCCCTTGGCCTTTCAGAGCGGGCGACGCTCGGGTCGCTGCAGACGGAGGAGTGGGGACAGTTCATGCACATCTGCGACGTGATCAACGCCACGGACGAGGGGTGAGCGAGCGGGCCGGGGGGCAGCGGGGCGCGGAGGTAGCGCCGGCGTCGCTCGAGGCCAGGGCGATGTCGAGCAGCCGGCGTAGGGCGCTGATGTAAAGTGACCCGAAACGAAATAGCGCAGGGAGCAGATAGCTTTGGTTCCCAAGCAAAAACCTTGCCTGTCGCGGGGCCATCGGGGCTTTCACGGACTAGGCTCGGAGGTTCTTCCCCATAGACACACGCTAGAGAATGGTGGTGAGAAAGGTTTCTTACCTGAGTCTGACGTGTTTTGTACAACCTGTGCTGCTCGTCAGGTGGAGGAGTACCCCTGTGCTCTGCAAACCCACCTGGAAAAAGGCTCTGAGCGCTTGGATGCCTACAACATTTATTTAAAACTCTTGGCTTTTGACTTCGAGTGTCCCACCCTGCAGTGTCTCTGCCAGGCTGTGCCGCAGCCGGGATGAAGCGCGGGCTGGGACCCTGTGCAGTGGGATCCACCCCGTCCAGGTGTGCTCCCAGGACTCAGCTGGTCTCTTGCACCGAATGACCACATCCAGGTTTGCTCAGGCACTTGCTGCTCTGAGCTTCCTTGTTTCCACCTGTAAAAGGGGAAAAAAGGAAACTTGTCTCATGTAAGGTCTGTTTCACCGTTGCATTGTGAGAACTCATTCTAGCAGTGGTATATTTTAACACTAGCTGAAGAATTTTCTCCAGAACAATGAGGTATGGCTTACTTTCTGCACAGGTGTCTTTTTTTCTGTGTCAACTTTTCTTTCCTCTAATTGTTTTGGATTCCACGCTCTCACCTGTGGTTCTTAGTGATTGGAATGTCAGTAATAATGACTTCCTTCTGGTTATTGCCATAAGAAACAGCACGCTTTGACCCTTAGTGTTAGTTTTTATGTAAAGTTTCCATGCAGCAGAGCCTTTTTATAATAAACTGTTTCCTCTTGTGCACAGCTCAGGCTTGCAGAGGAACTCCTTGTAACTTCCTCCTAGGCAGCTACTACTAGTCACAGTCTGTAACAGGCTAGCAGGAGCAGCAGAACTGCTGCATTTAATTAGGCAAATGGTTATTTTAATGCAATATCCAGCTCCTGAGTAGAGCATTTCCAGATGCTTCAGTGAGGGAAGCAAGCAGGAGTGGAATTGTAGTACAGCTCTCTGCAAGAGAAACTTCTCCACTCTCGTGCCCTCATCTATCGCTTAATGCTCTACTGATGTGCCTGGGTATGACATATGATTAAGAAAAATAGAGAAATGTCTTCTTTTTTTTTCTCTTTTTTTCTCATGAAGTATAGCACTTCAAGTAAAGAGATGCAGTGATGGTAAACGCCCACTTAATTTCATTGACTGAAATGTTTTCAGCAAAGATTTCTTTTTTTTTTTTTAGTGAAACATTGTATTTGGGCCTATTGCTTCATCTTAGATTCTAGAGAGATCCTAAAGAGATATTAGGACATCTTGTTTATGTTGATCATGAGCGTTGGGCTGGCCCTAATAATTGTACACTACAAGTAGTCCTTATTAATGAGGCAAAACTGCTTCCCACATGTGATAAACTTGATACCATCTTCCACCCTTTTCCTCCTACACAGATAGTTAAAGATATGGGGTATATATATAGAAATGAAAATGGCTGGGTTAGAAATGCCCCTGTCTCTGGGCTGGAGTTGGTTGTCCATGCATCCATGATAATTACTCAGATGAGTTAAGTGCATCCTGCAATTTTAAGATTGGAAGTTATCTATGACACCCCTACTCCTGACAGCACTCCCAAGATGATATTTTCTAATTGCATCATACATGAAAACTACGAGTCAACTCTTGATACATCTGGCAATTGATATTTCCTTTCATGGCAAAAAAAAGCTAGATAAGTAATTCTATTCTACAACAGTGGAAAAATATCATTTTGGAGCAGACTTTGCAGAGGAGAATAACTTTATATCTCTGCACAAGTCTCTGGAGTAATGCACAGTCTGCAATAACAAACCTGATTCGCTGCTTTGTTGCTCTACTTCAGTGCTGAAGAGATTTTGCTGAAATCAATGGGGCAATTGCTCTGGTTTTATGTGGGTGTAAACACAGGGGTGGATTTGGTCCTGTATCTCAGGCTGGTATTTTTGGTTCTTATGAATGAATGAATGAAGTTATGAACTAGAAAACTTCACTAGTAATTTTCCTCTTTCATTTCCTGTCACAGGCCTAAAGATGCAGTTAAAGCACTGAAGAAGAAGCTTTCAAAAAACTCTAACCACAAAGAGATCAGGCTTACCTTGTCTGTAAGTACAGCTATATTTATATTAATTAGACACTAGGAAGGCAAACAGTCTCAACGATAAGGTGGCATGTAAATTATCCTTGACACAACTCTCCAGGATGTTTTCAGTCTTTGTTGTTTGTGTGTATAGCACTGCCACAGTGCAAACCAGATGGTTTGCTGGCATTCCATGGACTCCTGGATGATGCAGATTCGGGGGGTGGGGACAGTTAACTTGTTCTGTATAAAAGTAGGATAGTTCTTATTTGCTCCAGTGACTGTCCTTCTGTGAGAGTCCCACCTGTTTGTGAAAGACACAGAGGTTAGGATATTACATAAAAGCTACATTTGACCATTCTATTACTCACCTTGTGGTGCTGATCTTAGTCAAACTAAGCACAGTGTGCAACATGGTGGAATGTGTGATACATGCTTGGTAAAAGGAAATGTTACCACATATAAATGATAAACTTGAAGGAAAAGGTAACCATGGTGAGTTAAGTAAGGGAGCAAGAGGCAGGGTGAGCTGTGTGAAATTCAGATGTTATAGCTAAAGGTTGGAGTGTCTGGGAATATCCTCACTTGACATAATGTGGCCTCTAGAATCTGAGAGTATTCCTGAACTGTCCCCCAGGGTCTAGGGAGTTGTGATATCAGTCAACTTAAGATTTACTGGAGTATGTTAATGCAGGAAGTTCTAATACTGTTGTAAGTCCTGAGTTTCTGACTTGAGTTACTCTTAACTATCAATAGTGCTACTGTGACTAGAGTCTTTTGTATTTTAAGTTCTTGAGGGTTTCAGTCTTTCATTAATTAGCTGAAAGTATTTTCTTCACCATTTCCTTTTTTGAGGTTTTAGAGGCCTGTCTGCATCACTTTGAGTACTATTATTCATGGGTTTGGTATTTGTTGTGCAAAATCATAATCTATATCAAGATGTGCTAAGTGATTAAAGAAGTTGGATGATGGATAGTGGCAAGTTGTACGTCGGTTAGCAATTGCGCAGGTGTCTCCTGACAAGTTAGAGATGCAGATAATTGTTAAACATGTCAATATAGACCTTCAGCTCACTCCATTTCCACCCTTCTTCCCTGGCTTCCTCCTCCACTGTCACATGAGTCACATTTTTGTGTGTTCTGTGTTGCATAATGTGTTGTGTGTTTGCATAATGGAAACACTGGCTTTCCACTGTACCTGCAATCCCTGTATCAGGTCTGTCTCCTGCAGCCCTCGTGCAGTGAGGTCCAGTTCTGATTATCTGACACAGTCTCTGCTGATTACCCAGGGTTTAGGTTTGGGAGCTGTTCCTTGAGTACTTACAGTGCAGATATACCCAAGGTGACATTATAACTTAGCTTTTGTGTATGTAAAAGTGGGAGAAGGATCTTGTTCCAGGTCTATCCAAGGAAGAGCTTTATCACACTGACCTGGAAGCTCATTGTATTGCAGATGGAGTATGCAGCAGGTTCAGCTGGGAGTGCAATTCCTGTCCTGTTCCAGGCCCTTTCTTTGTTCTCTCCCACTCCCATGCACACCTGTAACTTTCCTGCCAGGCAGTCACATCTTCTTAGCCCAGCTGCTGTTTTCTGTTTGCAGAGGTCTTTTCCCTGTATTCCTTAATCTTTTTTCCTCTTTTAAATAAGTTCCTGCCTTTCCTCTAACTCTCTCTCTCTTTCTAGTTTTAGTTCTTGCATAAGATCTTTTATGCTTTGCCTCTGCCTCTGACTTTTTTCCTTTTTCTTTTTTTTTTACCAGTACTGCAATAATTTTAGCATGTATAAAGTCTTTCCTTTGATGACCTCGTTGCTGGCCACATGTGGCTTTTACCTTTTCCACATCACTCTTTCTATGTGCTGTATCTTCTTTTTTATCTTCTTAATTGCCTTAATGAAATTGTTCCCATTTTCCATTTTGAAATGCTTAGATGACAACAGCAATTGATTGCAAATGGAAAAAAAGAAATAATTTTCAATCCCTGAAACACAAGCCCTTCCCTCCCTGTGCAACTCTCATCTCTTAAAAACTATTTTCCTCCCAGAGTTTTGCAAAAATAAGAATTCTTTTTGGATGAACTGTTACTGCCTGTATTTCTTAGAGTAAATGTGGTCCTCTAGCTTTTGAGACTCTTCATCAGATTGTCTCTCCTACCTACATTAGATAAAACTAAAATCTACAAATCACATTTCTTAGAAGTGTACTTTGATCCACTTCTATCTCTTCAACCTTGACATCCTTGGATTTCATATTTCTAATGAAGCTGCTTAAGGAGCTCATTCCCAGAGGATACACACAGAGTGGAGTGTAAAAATCTTCATGGAAGCAGCTCAACTGCACGTTAGCCTGGATTCTGTTACAAGATGGGTTAAATCTCAATGGTGCATTCCTCCTCCTCGCTCTTGGGTTACTCGCTCCAAGTAAATAAATGCTTTATTTACTTGGAGGAAGAAGGCTGAGTGCCAACCAACTGGATAATGTGGTGGCTATGGCTTGGCTTCAGGTGCTCTGAGCTGCTGAAGTTCCTGTGAAGTCACGTGGATGGAGGTGTTTGTGTCAGGCCATGGAGTTGCCTCATGCCCAGTCTTTGATAACACCGAGAGATCAGAGCTGGCACTGGAGGTTGTGCAATCACAGTGAAGAGGATTAGAACTTTCAGGCAGGAATCCAAATGTGTGTGTGTTACTTGACTTTTTATTGCTGATAGGCTTCAGAGACATAAATTCTGTTTATGTAATGAGTACTGAGACAGCTGTTCAGTCACCTGCATAGCTCTCGCTTGGTTTTGTAAAGCTGCAGTGCCCTAGTTCTGATACCTGTAAGGTCTTAGGAGCTGAACAGCACATGGGAAAATTGTTTATTGAATGTGTCCCTCTCACTCCTGCATTCAAAGCAGTGGGCAGAAATTTAAGATTAAATTACTGTTTCACCTCTATATTACATTGTTGGAAAATATTTTAAAGGAAGTAATTTTCCCAGAGAAATTGTGGATTCCAACATTTCCATCCCTGGAAATGTTCAAGTCCAGGTTGGATGGGACTCTTAGCAGGCTGATCTAGTGAATGGCAGGGGAATTGGAACTAGTTGATCTTGAAGGTCCCTTACAACATAAGCCATTCTATAATTGCTTAGAATTAAATTTTGATGGGTATTTTTTCCTAAGAATATTTCCACTTTTCCTTTTAATTGTGTGTAATTTTTCCAATGCAGAAAAAATTTAGCAATTTAGCATGGCACATGTGGCCTTCAGATTTTAGCTTGTTAAATTAACATTTCACAAATTGGAAGATCTAAAAAACGAAAGCATGAGAGAGTCCTCCAGCTCCTCAATTAAAAGAGTACTACTCTATTTTATTATACTTTATGGTATATGTTGACAAAGAAGAAAAGGAGAGGACATTAAGTGGGAGCAAAAGAAATCCAAATCTCAGTGTTTGAAATGTGAAATCTAAAAAACTCAAGACTTCTGAAAATTCAGTGTTTTTGAAATGCTGAACCTTGATCAAGTGTACCCAGCCCCTGCACTGTAATTGGTGAGTGGCAGCTGAAAGAGCTGCTCATACTGGTTTGGTTTAAATGCTGGCCTTGGAAAGAGCATATTGCAGTTCCAAACCTCAGCTGTGTAGGCATCTGGATGTGTTCAGTGGAGTGTAATCCTGGAGGTGGATTAATGGTTTGTATCCCTTGAGTCAGAAATGTGAAGAAGCAAACTGTTCATCTGGGTTTTCTTGCAGCCACCTTGGGTCTGAGAAGTGTCCCTCACAAGCTGCACCCATTGCTCAACTTTACAGACCAAACCTGGCTGCTTTAGATGTGTGTCCGTGTGCTGAAATCTGAGTGAGGTCTCTGTTGATAAGGAGCATAGCTGACTTTCTGTTATAGTCACCAACTTCTCCTGTTTTTTGTTTCAGCTTCACCTCTCTGTAGGTGCCTTTTATCATTTTAGTTCTATGATTCAGTCCTGTAAACCAGGAGCCTTGGATTACACAGTTTGCCTCTTTTGCTGAGTGCAGATCTCTGGGATCAGTTATCCTGGAACACAGCAGCTCTGTCAATTCCAACACTTCTCACATCCTGTTTGCCATTGACAGGAAGTTTAATGGTTTGATTGAAGTTAATTTGCCAGTTTTGTTATTAAAACATGTATCTGTTGAGTTTCCATTGTGCTGTGTGGAGCAGTGGTTGGCTTGGCCAGCTTGGATCTGTTCCTTCCAGTGGAAGTGCTTGTGACTATGAAATCCTATTTGCACGATAAATACCCATATTGAAATTCTAATAAAAGGTGTTATTAGCATGAAAGTGGCTTGTTCATGAATAGTCCAGTTAAAAATAATTTAGTTAAATTCTTCTTTTTCTTGTACCAGCTTACTTTTACCCTGAGTGAGTGGGCTGGGCTGGCATAATTGAGTGGAGGATCCAGACCATTAGTTCAGTACTTTCATTCAATGGGTAAATACTCAGTCCCCTAAGTAGGGAATTAATAATAGGGAGTAGTATAACAAGTTTTCCATGCACTGGGCTGAAAATATTTTACACAAAGCATCTTTGAAGTACTGCACAGGCAAATGACTTGGCTTATTAGCATATATTTCATGTACTCTCTATGAAAAGTAATATTTTGAGCCAAGATGTTTCTGTAATTATCTTTCAGTTAGCTTTTTGCACAGCAGTCTGTCAGTGTCTCTTTGTTCTACCCTGTTTTCATTTTGGCAATATATTTTCTTCTTGTCTTCAACCTGTTCTCCTGTAAGTTCCTGATCACACTGAGAGAAAAATCCCTGAGTCTTGAGGCTAAAAAATGAGTTATTAAAATGATTTCACTTGTAGTGAAATGTAGTGAAATGTAGTCTGCTCTGAATAGGAAAGTATGCTTAACCTACTTTTATCAAGGTCACAATATCATCCCTTTTAAATACGTGTATCCTTTTGAGAATATGTTCTATCTGTTACATGATTCAGGCCAAGTTTTGTCTCAAAACACATGAAATTTTATAGCTTTTTGTTGATGTCAGCCCTTTGCTTTCACCTTTCTATCTTCCCTCTTACATTGGGAGGGAAAATGAAGCTACAGTTGAAGAGAAAGAAGCACAAGAGTGACCATTTTTCCCTGTGTGGGTCATCATCCATCTTCAGATTTGGGCCAGGCAAGATGAGTTCTGTTCCTGATTCTGCACCTGATCTGATTGAGCCCACTTTCCTGTCAAGTCCCTGGTGACTGGGATGTAATGGCAGTTTTTGACATATCTTCTGCAAAATGAGAATTGTAATCAGCCACCTCCAGATGTATAAGGGAGAAGTATTATGTCCTTACCATCCTGCTGTGTTTGATAGGGCAAGCACGGTGCTTGCAGGGATCCTGCTCTAAGCATTTGAAGCAGGGTTTTGGAAGTAGACTTCCTTCATGAAGATGAATCTGACAACTGGAACATTTCAGCTCATCTGTTTCAAATCAATGTGACCTTTGAAATGCAAGGAGAAATTGTGCTCCAAGTTGGTGAATTTGTTCTTTCCTATTTTATCATTAGTCTCTCACTTACAGGGCAGATTAGAGGACAGGCATTTAGTAATCTGATTTTCTTCTCTTGCAGAGCTCTTCAGAATCTGTCAGACCAGGGTACCTATGTGCTAGGCAGTGAATTAATTCTATTGCTGAACCTGTACAAGTAATTTTTTAAAGATATGGTCAGATTTCCTGCTGTTAAGGTACTGTGTGTTCAGTAGGTGCTGTGACATAGAAACAAGTGGAACCATGCTTCTCTGTTAAGAAGAGTGTCACTCTGGCTGGCACAGCTCCCTTGGACTCTGGGTGTAACAGAGCACACGGGGAGCTGCTGTTTCCCTGAAGTGACCTCAGCAGGCATTCTAGTGAGCAGTTATCTGTTCATATGCATTCCTACACTTCTCTATAACTCCTTGAAACAAATTAAACAAAAAGAAATAAAAGCTGTCAGGTTGTGGGTTCCCCCTCCCCCCCCAATTCTTTGTGTAATCAAAGGGTTTTTGTGTGTTCAGCTGCTCGAGATGTGTATGGAGAACTGTGGCCAAAGGTTCCAGTCTTTAGCTGTGAAGAAGGATTTCTGCAAAGATAAGCTGGTGAAACTGCTGAACCCAAGATACAACCTGCCCATTGACATGCAGGAGAAAATCCTGACCTTTATCATGGTGAGTCTGGAGTAAACTGTGAGTGTTCACAGTGTCTCTGCCACGTGCAACCTGTTTAAATCCTGGGAACCTCTTCCAAAAGCAGACCTTTGGAGCTGTTGTGGTTCCTGTTGCAGTGAATGGAGTTGTCCAGAGTGGAAGAAGGGAATGACCTGTCTTTAGGATCACACATTTTAAAAGCATTTGTCTAACCCGCTGACTAACCATTTCTGTGACTGTTACTGTCCCTGATACTTCAAAACCAGGTTTGGGCACAAGGTTTTCAAGGGATGGTGGATGTGAGCGAAGTAAAAGAAGTTTACCTAGAATTGCTGAAGAAAGGTGTGGAGTTCCCATCCCCTGACACCAGCAGTGGTGGATCTAAGGTGAGGATATACAAGGACACTTCAGAAACGGGATGTGTTAATTTTATGGAATACAGAAGGCACGTTTGATCTGGGTTTTTTTTATGCTCCAGGGCAGAATGTGACCAAACTACTTAAGCATGTGAGTGGGAATCAGTTTCAGTTATAACAGCTAAGGTAACAACAAAGAAACCTGGCGTATATAGTAGTTTATTTCATTTTCAAGTACAGATTCATGGATATGTTCTCAGAAATGAAGCATCTCTGTCTTGAGACTCTAAGATCTGTGCATGCTGTTTACTTCAAAATAAATGAGTGCTTAGTGCTCCAAACTTGTCAGCTTCTGGAAGCCTCAACAAAAATGAGTAAGATTTTTACAAAAACACATACTGTTGAGAATATGAGCATCATCTATCTTTAAGATTAAATGAAGAGATGTAGAAATCTGTAGGGAAAAATTATTGTCTGTGTATCTCTCCAGCTTTGCACAGTAAGTGTTATTTAAGCCTATGTCATAGGTAGTATTGTGTGGCATTTAGGACATTAAAAATAAGTATGGCTTGAACATTGTGCAGCAGCTGAATATACAGTACATTGTTTAATGCCATTCTTTCTAGATTTCGTTTTTTTTTTTTTAGAAGAATTTTCACAAGAGCTTTGGGCAGTGTGATAGCCATCCATCACTGCGTGGAATCTTGCAGGTACAGAATTAGATGTCTATAATCAATGCAGACAGGAATAATTCAGATTTATCCTGAGTTTGGTCTTCTGGTTGAATAGTGGAGTGCACAAAAGCTTATGTATTTAAAGGTTGTTTGAACAAGCTGTGTGAAGAACGCTCTCGATAGATACTAATTTTTTCCCTCACCTAGTGCATTAGAGACTATCTTGTCTACCTTATGTGCTTGCCAGTTAAAATCAGTGGCAAACCTCCAGTTTGTCTCAGCAGATCTGAATACAGTTTTTACCTCAGTCTCCAGGAAGTGAAGGGTTTGTAGTGTTAGTGCAGGCTGGGGTTTACATTTGAATATTTTTTAGCAGTCAGTTCAGATGCAATGCAGGTGAAGCTTTCTCAGACTGCTCCTGCTTTTCAGTCCAGGAGACTTTTGTATTTTACCTTCTGCAGAGACCCAGACTCAGCCCTCCAGCCTTTCTACTGCTTCCAAGTGTGATCACATTCCAAAGTGTCCTTCATTGCAAAATTGCAGTGACGCTCTGGGAGGGACTCTTTGCCCTTAGATGGCTTAATTATTTCTTGCTAGCCTGTTCTTGAGCCATTCCCACTTCATTCTGTGATGGAACTTACTTGTAAACCCTTTCTAAAGATATTTGATTTCCAAGCCTCATTTTTACAAAATAGCCATTAGATTTATTTTTGTAAATAGGACTTGCTCAACAAATTTCCTGGGAGCACTGATTATGAGGAAGCTCCTGCCCAGCTGTGTAGTCTGAGAGATGTTCCTCTCTCAGCAGGATGCTTGCTGCAATTTTGTTCAACCCAAGCTCTGGTTTTTTTGTGTTTTCACAGATTTCAGCCCGGCCTTGTGCAAAGTCATCCCCATCCTCTGCCAGTCCTGCCAAACATTCCTTCCTGCCTCTTCCCACAGGCCCAACGTTGTTGTTGACTCCAGAGCAGGTGCAACACTACAGGTTTAGGGGAGGGTGGGTCCACCTGAAATGTGCTGTGAATGTGTGACTTGAGCAGCCTGGGTGCCACTGGAGGGACCCTCAGTGCACAGGGTGTAGCTCTGGGTTCCTGCTCTTAGGTTTGTGGAGTTACTACTCGAGTGTGTGTATATCTAATCACATCTTACAATGCTGTTATGCAAATTGATAAAAGCTTGTTCAGAGATAAGTGAGAAAGCCAAACTTACTTTGACATAAGTCTTGTGTGAAGAGGTTATTATAAAAAGCAGGAAGGAAAGGACAGTTCTCTTGCATTCCTGCTTGCCCTGTATGTAACTAAAAGGAGAAACAGTAACATCAGTGAGAGGGATTAACTGTAAGGAAAACAAGTATAATAAGTATAAGTAAGTGCTATCAGGCTTGGATCTTAGTTTGAGTGCACATTTAAAAGCTGAACTAATTCCAGTTATTTCCGTGGCACGTTACCAGAGTAAAATAATGCTAATTAAGTCCATATTATACCTGATGGGAAAGAAAGTGTGTATCAGATGTAAAAATTATTCTGCTTGCTCTGTTCACCTACACAGTATTCTCCTGTTGAATTCCAACAGATTGGGAAACTGTACAGTGAACTGGATATGGCAAAAATGAATGTGAGAGTCATGTCATCAATATTGAAAGAAAATGTTCCTGGCTCTGAAAATCTGGATGATATGAATCTTTTACAGGTACATGATAAATCATTGATAGGGACTATTGGTTTGGTTATAGTTGCTTTTTAAAGCGTTATATCTTTTCTTTTAACGTCTGGATTCAGATTGACAAATGGAACCAAACAACAGGTTTCTATCTCTCATTTTGCTCAGCTTTCTTTCATCTCCTTCACCTTCCCTTTGACGTCTCGATAGTCAGGAAAGGACAATACAGCTTGCAATGCAAATTTAAGCTCTAGGGAATTCCAGTGGCAAAGGAATTTCATAATGGAGCGTTCTCTGTTGAGCATGTTCTGTCAAACAGCCCCGAGAACATTCCAGCTGGAGAATAGATGATGACACAGTGTCACTCTCATATCCATCCTGGAGTTTGCAGAGCTCTCTTTATTATCACCAGTCCCTTAGAGGCAGACTGAGGGCCAGTGGAGAATATGAAGCGTTGGCTTTATGTGTTTGACCTCAAAGGCTGGGAGCTTGCTGTGCTACAGAGGAATTCATGTGCTCTTTAAGTGTAGCCTGAAGGAAGTGTATTGCAATAGTCCAGTGATGAGACAAGTGAACCTGTACATGCTCCTTCTGTGATGTGTTTATGCTGTATTTTCCAGTTTAGAAATTAAAAGTACAGTATTATTTCAGCATTGCAATAGTGACCTTTGTTAATGGAAGCGTTTCAGTTTTGTGTTGTCTCTAAGAACTTAAAAAGCTTTTACTACATCCTTCTGTTTCTAACCTTACCTCCAAACTGCTACAATAAGGAAACTTTTTTGGCAGTTTTGCAACACTAAGTGTTTTGAAGAACTGATCTAATTTTTGCAAGGCTTGAGTGAGCTTCTGCCCAGTGTAGAAATCTTCCTGTGCAACGAACCCTTACTGGGTGCTGTTGAGAATACACTGGTTAATTATGCTTGACCACCTCTGTCCAGTCCATGACTGTGGCAGAATATAGCCACTTATAGCAGATTGTAGCTGAGGGACGGTAGAGCCACAAGCAGCACCCAGGAAGGCTGCCAGCTTCTGCCTCATCTTGCTCGTTCTCTCTTCCCCAGGCTCTTCAGCGCAGCCTCTTGTACCGCTCACGTACATATATACATTCCACCTGTCTGCTCTCTTCTGATGGGTCAGTACTCAGCTCATTGCCTTCAGTACTAGGCACCTGTCCTACACAGCTGTAGCCCATTAGGGAGGAGGCTCAACCACAGCCCCACTCCCAATGGCCACAAGCTGTGTGCCTACAACACATGACAAGGTTGGGAAACAGGAAAAGGTGGTCTTTTATTTCCTGTCTCCTGCCATGGCACTTCTGTATGTGAGTGCACAGATTCAGCTGCCCACAGTAAACCAGTGGATTCTTATTGACACTCCCAGTAATAAAATTGTTGGCAAAAGGTGTTTTTCAGCATGAGGAGTTCTCGTATGTGGGAGAGTGAATGAAAACTGATTCCTTTCACTGTTGTTCTTTTTGTTCTTTTTTCCCTGTGCATGGAGTGGTGTAAAACATCAGGCACGGCCAGCCTGTTCCTTGAACAATGCTTAATGTTCTCTTTTTGTTTGTGGCACTACCTGGAAGTCTTGGATTGGACTTTTGTTGTCACAGAACAAAATTCTTTATTAAAAGAGCTACTTGTTTAGACTTTGAGTGAGTTGGAGATACTGATTTTAGTCCTTCAGATTATCTGGAATCCCTCAATAAAAACTGTAACAAGATGAACTTGATCTGTGTTTACAGTTCTTTATCTTCATTAGTGGCCAGGCTCCTCTCTTTCCCCACCCTGTTTTGGACAAGGCTTAAGATACCATATTTCACTGGAAATAATGTGCTGGCCAGTAACTGTAGTTAAAGAATAGTTCAGGATCAGCCAAGAAGAGTAATGAACTTTTGTACTGGATGGTGAATAGACATAGTGAACAAATAGTGGATGGATGTGCAGGAATTTGGGTCGAGATCAGCAGCTGGTAAGAATTAGCACAAATGTATTGGAATCACTGATGACTGTTATTCCAGCTGCAACTCCATCATTGTAAAACTCCAGTTTTCAGGCAAATCCATGCCTGAAATGAGTGTCTTAATTTCCTTCTCTATTGAGTATTGATGCTTGCCAGTCTGCTTGTGTAATGGAGTCTTAAGAAATATCCATTTTTTTAAATGTGGATCATGCAGTAAAGTGTGGAGTCGGGGAGATTTTAAATGTAATTACAGACATTAGGCTGAACACATTTTTGTGTGTTTTATCCTGGGTTGTGAAGATACAGTACTGAAAAGTACAGCACTCTGCAATCCTAACACAGATTTAGCACAGGGGTGCAAATTTCTTTTTAAATAAATAATTGATTTACGTGAAGTATTGTATTTTTTTGAGGAAAAATCAGATCACTTAGAATATCAAAGCAATTTCTCAATGGTAGTGTGCAAATAGAGTCATTTCCCCCCTCCTTTTTTTTTTTGTTTCTTTAAGCAGAGCCAATCTGCATTTGCATATGCAGTGTGAAGGAGGAAAAAATGTTGGCTGAGTTAAAGTTCCTGTTGCTAAAGAATTTGTTTCTTTGAACATGCAAAATCTGCAGAGGGGAGTAATATTCTGTCTTCCACTTCACCAGGCAATAATGCAAAATTCTGCTTAATAAACTTTCATAATTTTCCAATCTGCTGATTCTCTAAGGTTTGTGTTACTTTCTTAAAAACCCATAGATTAAGTTTATCCAGACGTCCCACTTAAACAAATAGTTGGAGCTTGAGACTTGTCACAGAGCACTTCTGACCTTTAGACTAATACTGTCTTTTCTTCAAGCAGACATTGAACAAGATTAGTCCAAGTATCCTGCTGAGTTTAATCAGCTTCAAGCAGGATCAAATCACATTGGCTCTACATCACCCAGAGGGGTGTTTGTTATTTTGTGATTTGTAATTCAGGCTTTAGAGACACATATATCTTTAGAAATGAAGGTGGGTCGAGAGGTAGGGGTTGTGTAGGAGTGATGTGGGTAGGAGTTGTGACCCTGCATTGCAGAGATCGAAGACATGGACATGGTTCTATTTGCAAGGGGTGGTACCTGTGTGGTTTGTGTAAATTAAGGAATGTTACCTGTGATTCTACAGTGCTTGAGTGTCTTATCTTTCATCTACAGAATTGACACACTGAGAGACCACAGTTAGGATTTTTAATTTTTTCCTTCACTTGCCTTGGGCAGAAATTGTACAAGACCTGTCGGATGATGCAGGAGAGGATCATGGAATTGTTGGTGACAGTGGAGAATGAAGAAGTGATTGTTGAGCTAATACAAGTAAATGAAGATCTGAATAATGTCCTCCTGGGACATGAAAGGTAAGTGCAGGGCCTCTCTCCTCACATTTGGAATCGTCCCTGAATAAATGCACTTAATGGAGAGATGGTCCCTATGCCTCGTGTTGATCCTCCCCATGGAGATAGATTTTATCCTTAAATTCAGAAAAGAAATATGATTGCAAAAAGAGAAAATTATGTATTTGCGGCCTCCTAAACACTTCAGAAATGGTTCAGGAAAGTAATTAGGAAACATTAGAGTGGTGTAAAGCGAGTTAACAGCATAGGCAGGAAATCAGATGGAGGCACACAAAAATAATTTGGAATTTGGCATCCCTTTTTGGCAGAGTCCAGTGAATTTGTCAACAGCTGCTACGAATCCTTTGATGCTGGTGCTTATCTCTGTTAAGTGTCTATGCTTCCAGGAAAGAATATTTATCCTATTTCCTAAACAATTTTGACAGCTTTACTGCAGGAATTGGCCATAGAGCAGCCTTCTGCCTCATTGCACACTTAGGAGAGTTGCTTGCTGTTCTCAGCTGGATTGAAACATACTGTTCTGCTTGTGTTACAGCAGAAAATGTTTCTTTCTTTCACACATGAAAGCACAGCAGTACTCCTGTTGACATCCTGGGTATTTGTCTGTTACGGCACTGGTAGCATGACTGGATGCTGGCAAAACTGAAATTAGTTTTCAACTTAAAATTCCAGTGTTGTTACCAAAAATATCACATGAGTATACTTATGGAGAGTATCCTGATTTAATACGAGATACCCTTCCATCTTAAGAAGCTGATCTCTTCCAGAGCTAAAAAGTGTTCTAGGAATCATTATGCATCAAGTGCAATTGTTCTTTGTTAAATTTAGTAAATTTATAGAATTTAATCATCTTTTCTTTTTTATCCTCTTCTGAGTGCTGCACTGAAAGTATCACTAATTCTTCTAAGTGTCAGGCATAAACTTTGGGCCTAATCGTGACAATGTTAAGTTTTCATTTACTCTTAAATCTTGTCTACTATAGTGTTGGTGGATTTTACAGCAGCTGTCTTGAAAGAACTGTGTGCTCACTTCTTCCTTTAGGAAGATTTTCCTTTTAATAAGCAAAAAAGGAATTTTATTCAGCTTTTGTGTAAATCCACTGAAGTCAGATGTGAGCTTACTTTTTTGTTACAAGTGATGAATATTGGTGAGGCTGGGAGCATCAAACTGTGAATAGGAGCTTATGGGTGTAATTCAACAGATTCCTCACTAAAGACATGGTGATGGAAAGGGTTATTAATTTGGACAGAAAACTACTACATTCTAGTAATGTAATGCTATGGTTTGTATGGTACAGGTCTTCCTGAGTGCAGATCCACTGCACTTCAGAGTGGATAAGTATAAAAATGTATCTGGTTAATTTTGTGTTGCAGAAGATTTGTTCTTTGGATCTCCTTCTGAGCAATGAGGTGTGTAAAGGGCCAAGTGATTTTAATGAACTGCATCTGTTTCGCACTGTGCATGTTGTTGGAGGATGAGTCATGCTGCATTTTCTGCTTCTGATTATTAATGTAGAATCCAAATTAAATCTGGAGCAATCTCCACTGTGCAACCAACAGCTCGTGTGTAACAGTGCCTCCCTCTAGTGTTTCTGCAGCTTCTTGGTTCTTCCTGGATTTCAAATAAATACTTTCTGCTCTACAGTTGGAAGGTTTTTTTTACTGCTATTTCTTCATGCATCTATACTCTTTTTCTGGACCTCCCTAGTACAGCGAACTTGAATAGCAAATGCAGTTGGATAAACTGTCCATACATCTGTCCATACAACTCAGGGCTCCTGGTGCTGAAACACAGTGACCTTCTGGTCACCTGTGTGGGTCTGCTCTGGAACCACAGTAGCACTGTTATCACTCCTAAAACATACGTATTTATGCAGGTAGATTTTTTTGTTTGTTTCTATTTTTAAAAAAATTATTGCAAAGGCCTGCACTAATGAGAGGGCTGTGTGCCTGAATTGGTGTGTGGTTTGTCCTGGGAGGGCATGAGGGAATGCCCAGAGCTCTGAGGACAGAAGGCTTCCTGGGACTCAGCTGGAAGAGTGTTCCTGTCAGGAGTTGGATTTGGCACAGCGGATGTTCACAGTTACCTGCCTGGTGCGAACACAGGCAAACCACTGTCAGAGGAGCCTTGGTTTTGTTTAGGAACAAGCAGATGACTGTCTCCAAATATGGGGCCAGGAACAAACCAGCTGGTATTGGTGTAGGACATACCAAGACCACAGCCCTGGAATGGGAGTCAGGTTGCCCATAAAGACAAGTGCCCCAGAGACAACACCTGGACTGCTGGTTTGGTGCTTTTGGAGTCTTTTGAGAAGCAAAAGTTGATTATTACTGGTTTCATATTCTTCTGAAGCGCATCACAGAAATGTAAGAATGAACATTTAACTCTGCATCTTCAACAGGTTCTCACGGAACAGGGTTCGTTTCCTGGAGAACCAGAGGATACAGCGTGAGCAGGAGGAGGTAATTAAGGATGAGCTCCTGAACCACAGGACTGCAAACATTCCTTTTGCTCTTCCTTATGAAAAATACACTTCTGATACACGCAGAATTATATTCTCTAGTTGAGAGGTACAGGAGACAACAGGCTGACACTACTCTTACTGATTTTTCATAAGTCTCACTTGCAGAATTTAATGCAAATTCCTGTAAGTAAAGTAGTAAATAATGTCAAATCTAAGAGGGAAGCTTGGGCATGAAAAATGAGAGAGAGAGATCTATTCAAATGCTGGTTTATTGCCTTTCCAGCTAAGCACAATTATCTGCCATGCAAAAAATGAGAAACCATAAGTTCTTTTCATTTGTTTCCTGTTAGTGATCTAGAGACTAAAATACTACTGCACTTTGAGAATTCACTTCTTCTATTGATTTTTTTCCCTGACTCAAAGCTTTTTCTGAATTGTGAATAATGGCTTGTAGCACATCTTTAATGATTGTCCTTTATTGATTAATAATTATAGTTGTTAATTATATTGCCCAAAGTAGTTTAGCACATGTTTCACTTTCTTCTAAGCCATAATTGTGCAGTCATCCAGGACTCAGCATGAAAATGCATTGTGAATGCTGAAATACTGCTGACAATTATTAAAAAAAGGTAGAAGATTGTATTGTTTTCCTTGAAAAGCCACTATTACTACATTCTGGTTATGTAGGTGGATGGTTTTGCTTGATGGATGCACTGTTGGGTTAGTTAATAATCCAAATGGTGTAGTCTGTGCATTTTTATATTATTAAGGAGACTCTGAGTTTAAAATGCATCATCTTTTTATTCATTTTTCATCTGATGCTACCAAACCTGTATGATTCAAGCATGTGGTTTTATTAAACCTGTGGCTGGCTATGTTTTTAATTCCAACACATTCACAGGAGAAAGGAAGGGAACTCTTTTTCTATGTCCTAGGAAACATTATTGTGGTTTTGATTTTTTTCTATCCAAAATGGGACTGGAGAAAATCAGTCTCCTAAGTACATATCAAATCTCATTAACGCAAGTAAGTAGCATGAAAGGAATTGTACTGGATCGATCAGAAGATAAATATCAAACCTCTATCTAGACAAGTTCAGAATGGCTTTAGAATTGAGCATATAATTGAGTCCTTTGTATTTTCTACTTCAGAACAAGTTTTCTTAATTTTTTGAAATTGATCTTTTCTGAAATGCCAATTTTGTTTCATTATCTACATTTCACACACACAGAGTCCTGATTTTCTCTTATACTTAACAATTTTTAATACTAAGATTTTAAAAGTTTATATTTTGTGAAAACAGGAATTTGTTTAAAACTGTGCGAGTTCCTTAAAAAAATCAAAAACAAAACATCAGGAAGAACCCCAAATAACTTACTCTTTTTCAAATGTTAAGCTGTACAGGAAGCAGCCATCTGCTCCCTCAAGTGATCTACTTGGCCTCTCCATAGACTCTCCATCATCTGTGTCTGCAGTGGTGCAAAGTGACCCTGCAGTGTCTCCTTTGGGAAGTAAGTGATGAATGCCCCTTTCTTTTCCACTCTGATTCCCTAAAACAAACCCACAAGAGCTTAGTGAAGGAGTCGAGACGTTCCTTGTAAGAAAGAAAATAAAGATACTCCTTAACTTTAAGGATGTTCCTTAAATTTTCTTAAAAGGAGAATTGAAATGTGTCCATAGGAACAAAACTGTAAGGTATTATAAGGTTGCCTGTAATTTTTTTACAATAATCTTTTTCCCCTTTTACATAGATTTGAGCAGTAGAACATACTCTGTTTTCTACTGCAGTGAGCCCTGTAAAACACTCTTGTAGCTGCTTGTTCTGTAGACTTGGCAGGAAGAAACAGGAGTTTTTCAGGAGTGTTAGAAAGACTTGGCTTCAAGTACCCTGAATTACTGTTTGCAAAGCCCCTCCTTTACCTGCTTTAGGGAAGTCCATATACTAAAGCTAAAGGTGTGAATGTCCCCCTGGGAATAAATCCCTAGAACTCCATTTTAATACTTTACAAATGGTGACAACAGTTTTAAGTGGCATCTATCATGTAGAGCTCTCTGATGCTCTAAATCTAGAGATAAATATCTTGGATCTAAGATTTTTCAGAGTCATTAAAACTTTGCCTTTCATGTGATAACCAGCAATTCATTTCAGGCTCTTTATAGGCCTTCCAAACATAAACTTCACTCTTTCAGTGTTCAAAGTACAAGTAGCTACTTCTGCATAATAATGTTTAAATTACAATTAATTATCACTTTGAATTTCAGATGGCCTATCTGCACACCCTGAAGATAAAACCAGATCTCATCTATCAATTTACCCACAGCTGGATTCAGGAACTCCTACAAAAGCTCATCAATCCCCGTGAGTAGTCTCTTATCAAGAAATGGGAATGGATAACAGATCCTTGGGGGTATTAGTGCTCTGTAATTCATCTAATGAATATAGGAATCTCTGAGGACACAAATCTACTACTTTTACATATTAGTCCAGTAAAACAAGTGAAAATTCCCTCTGTGCTAGACATTGTTTGAGGGGGTTCAAAATACACTTACGCCTGCATCACTGTTTTGTCATAAATAGACATAAATGTACCTGACTTTCAGCAGGGAAAGGGAGAAACATGAAACAGGTCAGCAAAAGAGTTCAAGACAAGAGAGATGTCCTTATAATTCCTGTGCATGGGACACTGGTCCAACTGCCCATGCTGCTCTCCTGCATCTCCTGCTCCTGCTGCTCACAGCATTCCTGTGTTGTGACACACAGGAAAGACAGACCAGCCAAAAAAATAATAGAACAATCAGAATAAACAGTTTTGATCGTTTCTTACTTACATTCAATGTATTGCTCTCTCCTAGATTTGCAGCTGAAGCACAAAACAATAGTTTAAGCAGCCCAGCTGGACACACATATAGCAATGTGAGTAATACTCATGTTCAGGATGATCATTCTTGTCTGGCAGCTGTCAAATGAGAGCTTCTGGATTTACCCCAACTGCTGTGCAAGTGTGATGCAAAGATCTCTTCTGTGGCCCTTCTCCATACCTCAGGGAACATTCTACTTGGTAACCAGTTCAACTTTCCTCTTTTGCTGCCACAGATTCTAATGTAGAAGCCTGTTTCCTTGGGTCCAGCACAATCCCAGGGGAATTTGCAGAGAGCACTTGCTCTATTATTTGTGTTTCATTTGTTGCTATGCAAAGCAAGCTGAGATCTCCTCCTGTTGCCATGATGTTACTCTGGTGTACTTTCTATCTCAAATAAGATATTGAAAACAAACATACAAAAAACCCCCAAAAACCTCAAAGCCCCCACAAAAACACAGCCCACCAAAAAATCGCTTAAACCCCAAGTACAGTCCAGGACAAATGTCATGCTGCAGAGAAATGCCCATGACAAGGAATGGAAAGAATCTGAAGGGACTTTGAGGTAATGTTATGAAGGCAGCATGAAATAGAAAAGATGAGAAGCAGCTCCCAAGCAAACATGCACAGTCCTTACTTTAAACTGCAAATAAAAGCTGATGTTTGAATCTGTGTGGTGGAACAAGTCACACAGAAGTAAATTATACATATCTGCCATAGAACACTAAATGTTGCTTTGAAGGTTGTGTGGAGAATGAAGATTAATTGGGTTGCTAACTGTTGGCCTTGGAATTTTACCTGCAGTAGTCAGAAAGTTTAAAGATAAGTCAGCAATTATGTAAGTTAGGTCAAACCAGTTCTCATAGAACAATCTGTTTATGTATTGTTTTGCTTGATGTCCTTAGCTGACAACTCTTTTAAGCCCAGTGCCTCTGAACCCAATAAATCTGCAGGCTGGACAGACTGGGCCATCAAATGGACCATCACTAGCAGGTAATAAATACTGCAAATCACCTCTTGCCTGTTTTATTTTCTTGTTAGAACTTAAGGCCTTTACATAACGGCTGTCAGTGACTAGGAACAGCAACAAACATTGACAAAGTCATATTGCTCATGGATTCTATTACACATCCGTCCATTTTAGCATGTAAAGCAGCCAAATCCATAGCAGATAATGTGCTACATTCAGGAAGACACAAAAACCACGTAGTAATCTGCTTTTCATTCTCATTTAAATCTGGATGTGTCTGCCTGTCTTCATTCTTCAGCTACATCAAAGAACAAGTCACAGTCACCTCATTACTATGAGATAATGGAATTCGATCCCTTGGCTCCCACTGAGTAAGTAACTTTTAAAATAGAATTTTAAAATTCTGAGGTACAAAAGGCATTTTTCTTCTGGGAGGAAAAAACAGACCACTCTACTCAGGCTGAGTTAACTGACCAACTGCATCATTGATGTAAATGACAGTGGTTGCATTTTGTATGTTTTCTTCCAATATTTCTGGCATAACCAATTAAGGAATAAACTGTAGTGTGCTCATTAACTGGCATCTGTAAAAATGGAGGAGTAATGCTATATCAAAATTACTAAAATCTTACCCAGTGATATGGAAAGGTGAAGGAATTATGGTCAGGGTCCTGCTGGAGGAAGCTGATTGAACTTCAGCTTGGTTGGTTACCTTCAACAAGGTAACCAAAGGAATTCCTGTTCACAGCAATCATGTTTTTTCTCCTGCATATGAAAAAAAAAAACTTAAATATAAACTACAAAAGGGGATGGATGCTGTGTCTCTCCAGAAGGCCAAAATAGTGAGACAGCAAACTAATACAAAACCTAATAGATGGCAGAACTCCCCTTTCTAACAGTAAATTGCAAAAAAAAAAAAAAGCAAAAAAAAAAAAAAAAAAATTGAGCTATCTTTACAAAACTTATTTCTAAGGAGCCACTGTATTTTGAGGTAGGGAAATCTCAATAAAGCTTCCATTGTTTTGTTTTTTTTTTTAATTAGTACAGTAATTAGACAGCAGTGCACTTGCCATTTGTGTTTTGTGGTCCTGTTCCCAAACTTGTTTGCTCAAAAGTGACAATGTCCAGAGGTTCCTCATTAAATGTACAATCAGACAATCAGAGCAGGGTTGGCTCTTTGCTTCCATGGAAACCTGGGCATCCTGCAAGGGAAGCTACACTGTAAACTTTGGGCAGGATTT
The DNA here is from genome assembly GCA_013399835.1 of Leptocoma aspasia. Taxonomy (NCBI): domain Eukaryota; kingdom Metazoa; phylum Chordata; class Aves; order Passeriformes; family Nectariniidae; genus Leptocoma; species Leptocoma aspasia. Next base: position 41,323 of record VXAX01004347.1, read on the forward strand.
CCCTGGTGTGTTTTGTTGAAATGAAAGGTGATGTAGGAGTCACCCTGCTCCTCCTCTTTCAGAGCTATTTATGAAGAAATTGATGTTGTGCTGAAGACAGAAGTTAAAAAGAACACAGACTGAAGATGGAGGTGGAATCCTTTCCTGAACACTCTCTGGTGCTGGTCCTGTGCAGTGCTTCCTGTAACTACAAGTGAATAACAGAAGAGGTTTTGCATTTTGACACAGTAATTAGTGTTGGAGTAGTTAGTAGCTTAGTTAGTTAGTAGCTTAGTTACATACTAAGCTGTATGCAAGTTGAAGAGTTACTTGGCTCCACACCTTGCAATTTGTCCTAAATGTTCAGCTGTGTGTTCTTGAAGGTCACTTGCATGGTTATTTTAAAGTATTTTGGGTGCCTGTAAAATGTGACTTCCAAATTCACCTGTGTATGAAGTAACACTTGACAACGGGCACAAGTAAATGAAAAAGACATTACATTCACAGAAACTGCAGAATCCAGTTTCTCATTTGGCCTCACTTCTGTGTTCATCTCCCTAGAAATCTATAAGGGGTTTTTGAGATACAAATTTTTTTTCTAAAATTGGCCTCTTGATAGTTGTCTGAAGATGTGCAGTGTTACTTTCCTACATCCTTAATACAGATTTTGCTTTTTTATTTTCTTCCTAAAAACCCACAGTATAGTTGGGTTTTTGTCTTGGGAAGAACCTAAGCTGGGACACAAAGTGCTGTCATCCATAATTAACAGGATAGGAAAAAAACCTGCTTGTTCCTATGTTGTTGTTGTTGCTTTTATTTACCCAATAAATATTGGAGAGGGATCAATTGTTTCTTTCCATGTTCCCACCCTGCAGGGATTGTTCTGGTGAAGGAAAAATTAATCATCTACAATGCAGATGGCAATAGTTACCCATATACTTTAATTAAGTTGTTTAATCCTGTTAAAAACTGTTTTATCTTTTAGTAAGTGCCTTATGTATTTTAATGCTGAATGTAAACTGTGCACTTTAACACTTATAGTTCTCTGAATTTATGGCTGAAAGAAGATTTGAGAACTTATTTCACGTTCATACCAGATAATTTTTTTGTGAAATAACTGCATTTTAAACATTCCTTATGTTAACTGTTTAAGAGATAAGTAGTTCTCAGCTGCTTTTGCAATTTTTGTGGCATAAAATCCCAAATAAAAGCAAATGCATACTAAGAAGTAAACTCTCATCACTTCCAAGTTATTCTCTATTAGTGTATTTCCTGAAAAATAAATGTAGGTAGCATTGGAAGTATTTTAGTGTGAATCTGTGCAGTTTGCTGCAGGACCATTAGAACAACTTGCTTCTATCTAAAACACAACCTTGAAATCTGGGAGTTTTGTAAGCTGAGGTGAAAAGGTGAGTTGTTTCACTCATTTTTCTTGCAAATTTGCAGTGGTCTGGACAGCAGCCTGAGAAAAAAGCTGAAAATAGGATTTGAAGTGGATTGATTTTTTTAGTTTTCCCCCAACAGCTGGGTTGTATTGGCAGAACCCCCACAGTGAAGGGTATCAAATCAAACTGGGCTGTTCCAGCTGATTGCTGACGGAGTGTTTAAAGCAGTACAATGGTCACAGAGAGATGGAAGGGAATTGGCTAATTACCAAGGTTAGAGCGTGTGCTGTAGAGGGAATGTGCTCAGCATCTGTGCAAATTAGGGCTTTCAAACTCATGGGGAGAAGCCACATTTTTATGGAATTGCCACTTGCCAGGGGGATATTCCTTTTTTTCTAAAGAATGTGGCCAGAATAAAGCAGTGGGTGGAGAACTGCCATAATCAGTGCAGCTTTCAGAAGGACAATGGACTAAAGACAACTGAGGTAAGAAGTTGGTTTTTTTTTTTCCCTAGCCTGAATTCAAAGATTTGTCTTGATGTTACTTTTTTTTTTCCGGAAGCATACTGGAATTATAAAGCTTGTTGCTATCTTCATATGGATGTATTTCATTTGTGTGGGCTCCACATGTTCTGCTGGATAAAATGCATTAGAGAGATGAAAGAATGAGAAGTTTTCAATCTTTAATATACAGTGAAGACCGGTATGTCATCCAGAATCTGTTTAACCAACACAAGTAATTGGTACAATAATGGATTTTAAACGTAGCATCCATTTATTTTCAAAAAAGCAGTTTCTGAGTTACTGTATGCAAATATAATTGAGATTTAAGTAACTGGAAGTTATTTCTGAAGTACCCATTGCCTTTTCAAGAATCCAAGTTAACCAGTACTAGCCTTAGTTAGGTCTTCTCTGCTGGGTTAGAAAGACGTGGCCCAGCAGAAGAGATACTGCCCGATATTAATTTCTGTCTGAAAAGGAGCAGGTTACTTAACTGGCTCTGCAACTTGCTCCTGGTTTGCAAGGCAGTGATAAAGTGTTATTAAACCTACCCCACAGATAATCACCAAAAGTTACATAAATACAGGCTTACGTGTTCTGATGGTAAACAGAGTGCCCCTGGAGAGCTGCTGCACTGCTGGGCAGGCTCTGGCCAACTCAGCCCCTGGATGGGCTGATCTTGGTTATTGAGGAGACACCTAATGCTGTTCATTCAGCAGCAGTTCAGACCAGTTGTTTATACACTGCCCTCCCCTCAAAGCATGTCAGACACCAGCTAAGCTTGTCTCTTGTGGAGATGTCCAGAGTAGAGCCCTCTGCAGAGGCAAAGAGCACTCACTAGCAGCACAGATACTTCACGTAAGTGGGACACAACACAGAAATAAGATGGTGTTTGCAAATGGAGACCATTCCACAGATCTGTTGTGCTTATGCTTAAATTACTGTTCTCATGATAACAGTTTTAGAGCAGTCTGCTCTTACCAAATGAACTACTGATTCAGTAATAACATCAGAGGGTACATCACCTTCTGAACCATCATCTCCTCCTGTGCCAGGGAGGGTTACACAGAAATAACAGTCTAACTTTGTTTAGGTATGAGATTACCTTAATTTATTATGTGGGTTTACCTTTTTCTAAAGTAGCTTAACATGCAAGTTATTTTCTGGAGCCAGCAATGGAATTTTAGATGTTTAATCAACTGATTTTTTCTTCTGTATTTAAATGAAGATCTTAATTTATACATTGGTTTAAAAACTTGCCTTGTCGTATTCAGATAACATCTTACAAAAAGATGGCCTGAGAAAACCCTCTCCATTTCAAGAACAGTGTGTTCCCTTCCACTGTCTGCTGAAGAAATACTATCCCTAAGAAACAGAGATACATTAAGTTGGTTTCCAAAAAAAAAATATATACATATACTTTCATAACAGAGTGTGCCCATGGAGGTTTAATAATATAATTTCATAGTGCACAGTACTTCTGCAGTTTTTTCTTCCGAGGAAAAATGGCATCAAAACTGGCACTCAGATGTAGCAGAAGTCACATTTTGTAGAGAAGGCCTGTTACTGATACCCAGGAAGTGGCAACTTCTGTCCTTCCTTTGCTTCAAAGAAGGTGTAAGAGAGAGTGATCAAATCAACTTTAGCCATTTTAGGGTCCTCTGCAAACTCTGGGTCAATGTAGAAAAAGACAGGCATGTCCACTTCCTCCTGAGGATTTAGCCTCTGTTCTTCAAAACAAAAACACTGCAGATGGGAGGAAAAAAATCCACAATTAGACAACAATAGTGACAATAAATTTTATCTCTGCTAACATGAGAGAAATCTTCATGGTTTAAAATAAACTCTCATTCCCTTTACATCCCTAAAATCCTGGGAAGGATCAATAAGATGAGCAACAAGACAGCAATTCTGTTACTGTGGTGATATGGGAAAAAAATAAATTAGCTTTTAATGAAGTGTGTAAAAGTGTCAAGGGGCCGGGCCAGCTCACATCATTCTGCCTGCCCTCAGAGTGGTACTAAATAACACTTATTTATTTTGGAGCCACTCTGATGGGATGAGCAGCTTGGTGTGAGGGCAGAAAGGCTAAAAATGAATTTATGCACTTTAACATTTGAAAAAAAAAAGGTATTTTCTTAAAATGTTGGCATACAAAGAATGTTGTCCAGGATTAAAATGCAATTTATGGGCACCTGTTTTCTTTTGTGTAAAGGAAAACGCAATCTTTGCTTTGTTCACACTTACTTGTATTTTATTGAAATACTGTCCTGCTTCAAAGGGGACAACGTTGTAGGTGGAGATTCCAATTATTGGTTTGTCAGTAGGATTTTTTGCTTTATAAAATGCCAGTGCAGTCTCTCCTGGTACCACCTGTGTAACATAATTGTACAGTGATTTTCTTCTTTTTTTTAAATATTCACTGCAGCCCTCCACCCCTCAAACCAAGTTCTTTAGACTTTATCTAGAATTAATTTTCTCTTTTGCTGTTTCAAATTGGTTATTTCACAAATATTTTATTACATGCAATTCACCCATATTCAAAATTAAAAGCTTCAATACTGTTCTACGTATTTTTAATCTTACCCATTTTGCCTGAGTCCTCTATTATCCTCAGCAGTTCAACAGCACACAGAGCTTTAATATGCAGATTTAGATATGGCGTGCATTTAATTTCTGAGGTTATTCTTTCAGTACTGGATTCAGAAACTATTAGGAAGCATAACTCCCTATTTTGAGAACTAATTTGAAACAAAAGTTAATTTGTGATTATTTAAATATAAAAAAAAAGTTCTTATAAGGGTAGGGCAATAGGAGAAACACTATAGATTTAGATATACTGTTATACTATATATTTTAAAGTATATATATATATATATATATATACACACACACACTTTTACAGTGTATATACCATGAAGTGTATACACAAATATAGTTTCAATAACTTTTGATAATTTGATGGGGCGGCAGAGGGGCAACCACACACAATGTCCTGTAAAAAGGACATTGCCATGCTGGAGCACATCCAGCAAAAGGCAACAGCTGAGGAAAGTTCTAGACAACATGTCTGGGGCTGTTTAGTCTCAAGAAGAGGAGGCGCAAGTGGAACATGACTGCTCTCTAGAACTACAGACAGGAGCGTGTAGTGAGGTGGGGATCAGTCCCTTCTGCCGTGCCTGCATTGAGAGGACCAGAGGAAATGGCCTAGGGATGAGACAGGGGAGATTCCCATTAGACACTAGAAACATTTTTCACTGTTGGTGTAGTCAGGCTTTTGAAAGAGCTGCCCAAGGAGGTGGAGGAGTCACCATCCCTAGAGCTGCTCAAGAGACGCTGGACCTGGGCTGGGTGCTGTGGTTTAGGGGTTACANTTTGGAGCCACTCTGATGGGATGAGCAGCTTGGTGTGAGGGCAGAAAGGCTAAAAATGAATTTATGCACTTTAACATTTGAAAAAAAAAAGGTATTTTCTTAAAATGTTGGCATACAAAGAATGTTGTCCAGGATTAAAATGCAATTTATGGGCACCTGTTTTCTTTTGTGTAAAGGAAAACGCAATCTTTGCTTTGTTCACACTTACTTGTATTTTATTGAAATACTGTCCTGCTTCAAAGGGGACAACGTTGTAGGTGGAGATTCCAATTATTGGTTTGTCAGTAGGATTTTTTGCTTTATAAAATGCCAGTGCAGTCTCTCCTGGTACCACCTGTGTAACATAATTGTACAGTGATTTTCTTCTTTTTTTTAAATATTCACTGCAGCCCTCCACCCCTCAAACCAAGTTCTTTAGACTTTATCTAGAATTAATTTTCTCTTTTGCTGTTTCAAATTGGTTATTTCACAAATATTTTATTACATGCAATTCACCCATATTCAAAATTAAAAGCTTCAATACTGTTCTACGTATTTTTAATCTTACCCATTTTGCCTGAGTCCTCTATTATCCTCAGCAGTTCAACAGCACACAGAGCTTTAATATGCAGATTTAGATATGGTGTGCATTTAATTTCTGAGGTTATTCTTTCAGTACTGGATTCAGAAACTATTAGGAAGCATAACTCCCTATTTTGAGAACTAATTTGAAACAAAAGTTAATTTGTGATTATTTAAATATAAAAAAAAAGTTCTTATAAGGGTAGGGCAATAGGAGAAACACTATAGATTTAGATATACTGTTATACTATATATTTTAAAGTATATAT
>VXAX01004350.1:0-10195 GCA_013399835.1 Leptocoma aspasia
AGGGTTGCTGAGGTGTCCTGCAGCATCTGGCATTTCCAGTTCTGCTATTGACTTGATCCTTTTCTCTGCTACCAGGAAAACCAGGACAAACCATGGGGGTTTTTTAATATTCTTTTACCATCTGATTCCTCAGATTTCATAAAATGAAGTAATATAAATCAATTTTTAAAAATTAGCACATTTTTCATATCTGTTTGATGATGGACTCTCCCAGTCTTTGCATAACGGAGCATGAAACATTTACTGGAAGAGAGAACTTGAGAGATATCCTTGCAAGCTGTTTTTGTGGTTGCTGTTGTTCAACAGGGGTGCCCCGCTGTGGGGCTTCACTGCACGAGCCCAACAAAGCATTCAGGATTGAACTAAATGCAAATGCAAACTGCACCTGGCAAATCCAGAGGAATGCAAATCAAACAATTAGGCTCATTTTCTCCCATTTTAAGTATTTCCTACAGATGCTTTTGTACTGTTTCATTTCACTAGAATATATCACAGAAATGTATTACCTCTAAATATTTCTCTCTATTGAATCTGCGTTGTGCACTCCAGTGAATCCCAGAATGGTTTGGGTTGGATGTGAGTTAAATCCCATCCAGTTCCACCCCAGCCATGGCAGGGACACCTTCCACTGTCCCAGGCTGCTCCAAGCCCTGTCCAACCTGGCCTTGGACACTGCCAGGGATCCAGGGGCAGCCACAGCTGCTCTGGGCACCCTGTGCCAGGGCCTGCCCACCCTCACAGGGAACAATTCCTTCCCTAAATCCCATCTATTCCTGCCTTCTGGCACTGGGAAGCCACCCCCCTTTTCCTGTCCCTCCATGCCTTGTCCCCAGTCCCTCTCCAGCTCTCCTGGAGCCCCTTTAGGCTCTGGCAGGGGCTCTGAGCTCTCCCTGGAGCCTTCTCCTCTCCAGGTGAGCATCCCCAGCTCTCCCAGCCTGTCCCAGAACAGAGAGGCTCCAGCCCTGGGAGTATCTTCATGGCCTCCTCTGTACCCACTCCAGCAGATCCTTCTTGTGCTGGGGTGCCAGAGCTGGATGCAGCATTCCAAGTGGAGTCCCATGAGAGCAGAGGGGAAGAATCACCTCCCTCAACCTCCCTTCTTTTGATGCAGCCCAAACCCATTCAGTTTCAGGGTTGCACATGCACACTTTTGGCTCATGTTGAGTTTCTCATGCACCAACACCCCCAAATCCATCTCCTCAGGGCTGATTCCAACCCATTCTCCACCCAGGCCCCAACCCATGTGCACATTTATCCATGAGCTTGTGTATCTGTCAAGGAGCTCAGGTGATTCTCACTGTGCTTTCCCCAATAGATTTGCTCCTTCTTCAAGCTGTGAAACAGAAAGCATTAAAGTGTTTGATGGTCCCTCCACTGATTCACCTCTCCTTGGACAAGTGTGTGATGACACAGATGCAGTCCCAGTGCTTGAATTATCCTCAGACAGTTTAACTTTTCTCATAACAACCAACTCCGTGGCTTTCACACGAAACTTCTTTGTCTACTACTACTTCTTTTCACCAGGATCAAGTAAATAACATTTGAACTGTTAACATTAAATAACATTAAATAACATTTGAACTGCAGTTACAACATCAGCATGGCCTTCTACAAGTCAGATTTGTTCTCCAAGCCCATAAAATACTCCCCATACTACATAGACTTGAACCAAACTCTTTTTGCTGAAGCAACTCTTCATTCCACTGACCCAAATCTCCAGGTGTTCATTGATTCCTGCACAGCATCTCCACAGCCTGATTTTGGATTGCTGACATACGACTTAATCGGGAGTGGGTAAGGCTGATTTTATTACAGTCTCCTAATGTGGGAGGAAATGGAATCTAAATGTCATCTGCAGATTTGTCTCTTCCACTTACCTTCTTTAGTAGACTGTGATTGGAAGTGAGTTGCAGATAAATTTGTTCCACAAACAGAGCTAGGAAAAACATGCACCACATCATGCTGTGTTGGAATTCCGAAATCTCAAAACTTTGGGCTTGTAAGCTAAAGCTTAAAATTAAACACAGGATTTGAGACTTTTAAAAAAGCTTTTAAACTTAAGTGCTAGAAGTAAGAATGCAGATTTATAATTTAGAGACATGTTAAGTAGAAAGTTTAGAGTTTTAGAGTACAGTACTGTAAGTTTATGTGTCATAACATAATTAACTAAAAAAATTTAAACTATGAGTTCATAAAATATTTAAAGTCAAAAATATAAATATCTTTGTTAATAGTGTTTTATTAGTTAATAAATCCTTTAAAAGTCTTGCAACTAAAAGTCTTGTAACTTTCTAAACCATGCAGTAAAGAAGTGAACTAAACTCACTTTTCTTACCTATGTAAAAGATAAAAAAATAAATCACATCATCTAAAAAACCTCAAAAATCCCATCTCTAACTCATTCCTCACAAATCCTCACAAATTCCTCATAAATCCTCACAATGCTGAGCAAAGGAAAAAAAGCACATCATTGTATGCCCACGTGGAAAGACAGTGCCCTGATTAAATGCTGTAGTTACAGTTCACAGGACTTAGCAAGAGTGATTATCCTAAGTGGACTGTTTTAACAGATCTGTACATTCTTTTGCAGCTGCAACAAAGATGGCACTGTGGTAACCTACCCAGCATTTGAAAACCATGGGAGATTCAAATTTAGGGCCTTCAGGTTCCTGCAGAGCTTCCCATCAGTATACCTGCAGTGTGAGGTTGTGATCTGTGACAGCAGTGCCACCGACTCCCGCTGTGCCAGGGGCTGCATCTCCAGGCAGAGAAGAGCCACCTCCCCATACACATGGAAAACCAGCACTGTCCTGGGTCCCATCCACCTGAAGAGAGATCTCAGGGCTGCTGAGCACTCAGGTAAGAGGGGAAAAATAAAAAAATAAATATATGGATGTGTGCACTTCGGTTTTGTTGTTGGCACTCTAGATAATAAACACAGCTTACTCTAGGCCAGGTTAAATCCTCCCCACTTAATAATAAGGACAGTCCTGAGAGCAGAAACCAGAAGCACCTTGCCTTTAAATGAGAACTGCAGAGGGGTTTGTAAGACAACCAACCTTTGGTGCCATCTTCACTCTGATCTGCAGTGTCAAATAGAAACTACAAAATATGAAAAAGCTATTTTTAAAACCTTGTATTGCTACTCCCACAGTGTGTTCTCATTTTTATGGAGCCCAAAGCTCCACCTGAGAAAAGCACATTGGACTACTTGCTTTCAGGTATCAGATCTAGGAAATATTTAGAATTAATCTCGTTCTTAATAGTAATTAGAATATTTTTTCTTTTTTTAAATTATTAACCTTGCTGAACTCTAGCAGCATTTTAGATATGTTCCCATTTATTTCAATAGTGAAAGATTTTGCATCCATATGCGTGGAAGTGGACACATCTGCAATGTAAAAAGATTCAAGTGCAAATTATAAAGCAGAATGAGTTTTACTGAGGAGCAGATGGGAGACCACTGGAACCACAAGTTGCTTTTGCCTTTTTTTTGCCCAACTTTGCCTCAGCAAATGCCTCAAATCTCATGGTGACAGCACTGCTTGGCAGAAACTTGGCTGCAGCAATACCAAAGAATTGAACATCGTGATGTTCTGCAGGATTGTTTTATTACCAATTTTTACAACTCTTCAGTACTACATATTCAGGAATTGCACTCTGTGTGGGTCATGTCAAATGAAAATATCTGAAAAAAAGCTTATTTAACTCCCAGTTAAATCATATAGTATTCTAAACTTTAAACACTTTGTTTTTCTCTCTACACAGAATCCCTCGCTGAAGCTGAAAAAACACCAAACCTGCAACAATACAACTTCTACACTCTGGCATTTATAGTTTTAATTTCAAACATTCTCATTATGGTAGCTGTGAAACTAAAGCATCACAAGTACCAGGTAGGATACAGCTACCAAAATGTCCAGAAATAATTTTAACTACTTCTGGAGATTTCTATTTAGTGTCAACTGCTATTCATATTTGTCACCCAGAGAGGCAAGTGGGAAAAAATGAAAAATCATGACATTAACAGCATTGGAATTCAACTACACTCAGAAATCCATTTTAACTTCTTTTGTTATCCAATAAAAAATCCAAACCCAAAAACCTCTCAACTTGGTACTCTATCTCAAGTCACTGAGTTGAAAAAGAGTGTGTCTACCTCAGGATAAACTTTTTACCTTCACAGGTATGAAGTACAAGATAAATAAGATCCTTTTGTCTTAAAAAAACCAAAAACCTTTTTATCTTTTTGAATCACTTCGAAACCGCACCTGGCAGGAGTTAAGATCAGGGACAACTGCAAGATGTCTTTTTAAAGCAGATTATCCTCTCTTCCAAATCTACTTCTGTGGGTTTACTACCACCAGGATCTGACAGTCTTCAAAATACATCCATTTTCCTGGAGAAGGAAATATCAGGCAGAGTAAATAAAGATACTGGCTTGTACATGCTTATGCTGCTTTTGAGTCAACACTTGCTTCCCCATCAATAGCTTTTGCCAAAAATGTTTGTGCACCCAACTGAGGGGTTTACCATGAAGTCCCTCCACTCTCCAATTTAAATGCTGCAGCCCAGAATCCAAGAGCAACAAACAGAATCAAGTTTGAAACTCAGCCTTCCACAGAAGAGGGATTTGGAGTCACATTCCTACCTCCCCAAGTGACAGCAAAACTGATCCCAACAGGTTAAAGGGATTTGATGCAGGAAGGAAAACTCCTCTGGTCTTCTGGAGCTACCCCAGCACATCCTGACTGGGAACAACATCCACTTGAGAGGAACCATGAATGAACTACTTGCACTTCTTAGGCTAATGAAGCCTGGATAAAGTCTGCTGAGTACGCATTCATTTCACTTCTTCCTGCACACACAGGTAGTTTAGGAGGGAAAGAAGTATCACAGTCTTGTTTTAGGAATCTCTTAAGGAGCCTGGATTCCTAATTTAGGTGCCTGCACAGCCAACAAGGCTTCCAAAGAACCCAGGCTGGGTTCACATTTCCCCAGCTCTCTAAAGACAGCTCCATAAACTACCCAAATTAGGCAATGACAATCCAACCTTCCTTTTAGAGATGGAACAATAAATGTCTCCAACAGGAGTGCCAATAAAGCAAAAGCACAAACAAACTGCATTCCGTTCTACTGATAACACATTTCACATCAAAAATTAATGCAACCCAAAAAAGTGAACTGATTACATGCAGGTAAAAAGATAAGCAGTAACTCATTTTATTTAGAGTAGTCCATTGTTCAAACTGGAACTGGGGGACTGTTCATACAGCTTCTAGCAATGTTCTTTAAATAAATAAGCCACAAAGGGCATACAAAACTCTTCTATTTAGGAAAAACCACATATTCGTAAGATCTTTCATAAAACTAACAAGTGTGTACAACAGTGGATAGAATTACAGTAACAAAATGCAAGTTAACAACACTGAGGTTCTTCATAGTCTTAACTGCATAAATACTAAGTTTTGTAAAGTGTAATTACTCTGAAGGTATTCACATTGAAACCCTACCTCTGAATCCCTCTATCGCTCTCCATTAGAAAAGCCCTCGTTAGAATCATAGTGTGCTTGGGAAATTTTGTTTGGTTTTGAGCTCTGAACCAAGTCCATCAAGAGAAACATTCTGTTGTCTATGTGTGTCTGAAGAGCCTGGATTTGGCAGTCAATATAGTCCATTAGTTTCTTCTCCATCAGATCCAGGTTTTTTGAAATGATCTTTTCCAAATAGGAGCAAATAGGCTGTTCCACTCTGTAACAAGAGCAAATATAAGAATAAGTATAACCTAGTTCTTAATGACAAGGGAAAATATAGAGATCTGGGCACCTGGACATCTTTTCAATGTAAAATTTCATTTATTAGGCAATGAACTTTGGAAAGCATTAGGTTTTTAGCACAAACAAAATACCCTGCCTGCCACACTTTAAATATCTTTCTTTTTCCATAAACACGCTACTGTATATAGTCATCTTCTTCCAGCCTCGTTTTCTCAAAGGCTCAAGTATGCATTAGAGAGCTTAATTACATACAACAAAATCCCCACAAGTTAACAATGTACATAGAGGTTGTATTCTGTCAGTATGGCAGACTGTCCTTGCCAGCAAAAGTGCTTCAAGAGTTACCCAAACTATGCAACTCTCTGCGTTTGCATCTGCATTCCTTAAAAATACTGGAGCTGAGATATTCAGTTTCCATTAAATCCTGATTCCTACACAACATTCCCACATCTCACGAGTTCCAACTGTTGCTCCTGAGGTATCAAACTGGGTAACTGTGACACCTGCACTGTAAATGCCAACAAGTGAGGAGGAACAGCAAAATCAGTGGGATGATACCAACCACAGCAGGAAGATTGTGCCACATTGTGTGAAAAAGGGAAGATGTAAGAATTTAGGGGTAAAAGTAATCAGAATGAAAATACAGTAGATGAGAAAGACAAGCTAAATGTGTATGAAGAAACATCCTTTCTAAATTAGATTAAATGGAGGTAGAAGACAAAACAGTTCAGTAACAACAAATGATGTGATTTCTTCTGAAAAATTGTAATGCTCAAAACCACATATTCTAAGATTCACTACTGCTGCTAATGAGAAGAAAATGCTTATGTTATCCATTTTGTTTAAACCTGTCAATAAATAGTCAATACTATTTTGGGAGATTCACCAAACTTAACTCACCCAGCACTCTGGACACCTTCCTCTTTAGCCACTGCGCTCCTCCCGAGGTGCCTCTCTCCATCCTTGAGCCGAAGGTGATTCACCTGAGTGCACAAGTTCTGAAGAAAAGGAAGAAGCACCTGTGGGTTGGCCACGTTTGGACTTTCACCTGCTTGTTGCTGCACTTGCAAAGATCCCATGACTTTCAAATCATTCCTGAGGTCAACTGCATCCAAAGTATTCCCTCTTTCAGGTACCTCTGAGTTCAGATCACGAGTTATTTTTAAATCTTTATACACTGCTTCACTTGTGAAATGATTTTTAGCAGGCACAGGTTCACTGGCTGATGGGCTCAATGATGACTGCAGAGCTGCACTGCGCAATCCATCTATCGCACGGTCACCTCCAAAGTCGGAATTTTTCCCCAAGATCCAACTGAGTTTGTCTCCAAGAGGGAAACTGTTCTGATGGGGAGAAAAACCCATTTGAGAATTTGAGATTTCAAATAGACTGGAAATTATACAGCAATAACAATAGATACTTTATAACCCAGCATTCTACTAGTAAAGATTGTAAAAGTAGTTTTGAACTACATTCCTTGTAAATATGACGTGTTAATTATCTTGTCAGTGTCTAAGTAAGAAAAGAGCTTTACTGACTCCATTTTTACCATGCTGTGTCCCCAAAACTGAATTAACATCAGATGTGTGGAAAATGGATTTGTGGAGAATTTTTAGAGTTTGACAGAAGGCTTATACAGTATGTATTTGTATGAAAATTTTGAGATAAGAAATGTTGACTTAGAAATGTTAGGGAATAGAACAGATATTGTTGAGAAAGAAACAGAGTTAAAGAAAAGTTTTGAAGGATGGCTTTGTAAATAACATTAGATACTTTGGAGAAATAGAATTAAGAAAGATGTATTTTAAGAATACTTATGAAAAGTAGTTTTAAATGATTGACTTTAAAGTATTTACAGTAAAATGTGGTAAAAAGTTAATAAACTGATCCAAGAAGATGGATTCAGGATTCTGTTGATACAGCCCCCTTTGAAGGATTAGGATCTAAAGTAAATGTTCTGTGAGAGCACTTTCCTTTTAGTTGAAGGTGACGTGGTTATAACGACCATTAAAGAGACAAACAAGTCCATCTATCTAAACCCCAAATATTCCAGGGAAAATGGCCACCATCCCTGACCAGCAGTGACAATGGAAACAAAGGCAAAAGGAGAGCAGGGAGGCAGTGAAGCTTGTAATTACAACAATGCATACAATAATAATAATCCTGGAGTATACAATCTTTACTCATTGCACTCATTTGAATGGCAACAGATAAAAAAGGATGAAAATGGCAATAAGTGTGGACTAAAAACCCCAAAATCTTTTCAGAACATTCCTAACTGGTAAAGTGGCAGTTGGTGTTTGTGGAGAAGTGACTTACTTTCTGTTGACACCGGACCATGTCCATGAGCTGCTGAGCACCTGGAGACAACTTAGATCCCATGGATTCCATTATAGTTTGCACTCTGTCTAGATCTATGCTTGAGCCTAGTGAAGGAAAATCAGTTGCTAGTTTTGCAGACACTGCTTTCACTTCTAGAATTATTTTACTGATGAGTACTCTGTGTTTCTCACCAAAGGAGAGCAGCTATTGCAAGAAGGAAAAAAAATACTTTGGTTAGGGAAAAAAACAGTTCATGTTTTCTTTCTACATAGAGGATAATGCATTGCTCTTTGAGTCTTGGAAAAACTATGCAGAACTCTTTCCCAGGAAAATTAGGCCAATTTCTCTTTGCTATTATTCCCCATAAAATTCTGACTATAACAGAGGTGCCTAAGTACCCAACCCAAAAGACAAATAAAGACTTTCTAAGCATTTAAGAGTAGTGGCCACAATAAGATTTTCACAAGCTTATTTAACACCAGAGCTGACAGCTCTAATCACAGATCTGCAGTTTATCTGGTTTATGGTTTTTTTCTCTAAGACTAAATTATCTGTATCATATAAAGTTTTCATGAAAAGAAAACTGAGATACTAATTTAAAAGGAGCACTCTGCCATCACAACAAAGTATCAACCAACAGATTTTTAAGTGATCATGTGAAGAGATGAAGTGTATAAAATCGATAATTTTACTAAGAGCAATGCAATTTAGTCAATTAAGTGATTAAAAAGATAGAAGAAAAATAAAACAATGCTGTTCAACTCCCTACCTTAATTCTACAGGAGGCTGCAGGGCATTCAAACTTAAGGTACTTGTGGTATAAAGTAACCGGTTCAGTTTCACTAGAAAAATAAAATTAACACGCTGTGACATCAATATACAAGGTACATTTTTTTGTAGAAATACACTTACCAATAAATATTTAGGTAAGAAACAAGACTGACTGGAACAGATTTCTAATGCAATTTCTAATGCAGATTTATGGTTTCCAACAGCAGTTTTAGTTTTTAGCAGTTTTTTACTTTGTAACAGCAGCTTTAATGCTTATATGCAACTTGTAATGAATCTTAACAAATATTTATGCAAAAAATTACTTGTATGTGTGCACTAGAGAAGCTTTTGAGGTTCAGTACATTATTCACACATCCTCCCTGAGGCTCTAAGTAGACTGGTTTCTATTTAGCTAATTAAGCAGCAGATGTGCCATGTAATGACTTAAAAACAAAACAGAAACATTGCTTTATTTCCCCCGGCAAAGCATGGAAGGAAGTACTGAAGGAGAAAACAAAACCTTCTTTTTTAAATCTTCTCTCTTGTTCTTTGAAGTGCGAGATGACTGCTTATCAAAGAGCCCAGAGGTCTTGCATAGAACCCAAGAACAGGCTGGGCTGGAAGGAACTTTAAAAGTCACCCAGTCCCACCCCAGCCATGGGCAGGGACACCTTCCACCATCCCAGGGTGCTCCAAGCCCTGTCCAACCTGGCTTTGGACACTGCCAGGGATCCAGGGACAGCCACAGCTTCTCTGGGCACCCTGTGCCAGGGGCTGCTCTCCCTCACAGGGAGGAATTTCTTCCTAACATCCCACCTAACCCTGCCCTCTGGCAGCGTGAAGCCATTCCCCCCGTACAAGCCCTTGTCCAAAGTCCCTCTCCAGCTCTCTCGCAGCCCTTTTAGGCAGTGGAAATGGCTCTAGGATTTCCCCAGGCGCCTTCTCTTCTCCAGGCTGAACAAACCTCAGTTCTCTCAGCCTTGCTAAAGACACCAGGTCTGTAAGAGCAGGAACACCTCACGGAGACGCACACAGAGCACAAGGCTGCCCGCAGCGTGTGCGGGACCCAGGCCCGCCCGCGCCCACCACTCACCCCGGGGCCGGGCCGGTGCCGCGGCTCTGTCCCCGGCCGGTGCCGCAGTACTCCTCGCCCACGTACACCTCCATGTTCCGGGCCTGGCTCACGATCCCCACGGACACCATCTCGGCGCCGGGCCGGCACTGCAGCCGCAGCTCGCAGGGCTCCTCGCCGTCCGCCCGCCGCTCCGCCACCACGGCCTCGCTGCTGCGGGGGGGAAGCGACACGCGTTGTCCCGCCGGCCCCG
>VXAX01004350.1:10202-28004 GCA_013399835.1 Leptocoma aspasia
AGCCCCGCTCCCGCCCGGCCCAGCCCGGTGCCCCCTCTCGCCGCCCGCCGTCCTCACCCGGGCTCGCCGTCCCCCGCACCCCGCCGCAGGCACAGCGCCCGGGCCAGGCCGCCCGGCGGCGCGCAGGGCCAGGAGCACCGCGCCGACACACAGCGCGGCTCCCGACCTCCTTCCTCCGCCTCCTCCTCCGCCGCCGCGCAGCCGCTCGACATCGCGGAGCCGCGGGCAGCGCCCGGCGGGGACAGCCGGACGGGGCAGCGACACCGACCGACCCTCAGCGGCACCGACCGACCCTCAGCGCCGGCCGCGGCCGGGATGCGCCTGCNGCCCTTCAGGCCGGGGATGGCCCAGGCGGCGCAGAGAGACGGAGTTAATTCGCGTGGAAAACACCCCTACTGAGTCCAATGTATGACCCAACATCACCGTGCCAACCATACCTTGGCACCGAGTGCTACGCCCAGGCTTCCTTAAACACCTCTGACTCCCCCACCGCCCTGGGCAGCCCATTCCAATGTCTAATCGCTCCTTCTGAGAAGAAATTCCTCGTAATGTCCACCCTAAACCTCCTGTGCTGCAGCTTAAGGCAATATGCTCTTATCCTGTCACTGGTTGCTTGAGATAAGAGACTGACCCTGAAGTTGTGTCAGGAGAGGTCTACAGTGGGTATTAGGGAAAGGTTCTTCCCCCACAAAAAAAGTTTTTTTACTTAATGTGATCCAGCACTGAACAGGCTTCACTGTTGGACTCAATATCTCAAAGGTCTTTTCCCACTGAAATGATTATTGGATTCTGTAAAACTTGCTAATGTGTCAAAATTTGGAGCAGCGGGATTCTCCCGAGTTGTGTCCTGATAGTGCACCACACGGGAGAGAGGCTATGAATAAAAGAGGACATAAATAAAAGATGGGGTTCATTCAATTTTCAGTAGGATCTCACCTTCTGGAGTTGGGGAATGCTGCTCCCGAGGCTGTGGCAGACACAGAGCCAGGGAACGAGGGTATCGAGTTCTGCTTCCACCAGTGCTCAGTGCAGGAATGTTCAGGGTGCTCTCAGTCTCTGACTCTCGGGAAATGGACCTGAACGGGCTTTGACAAATGAATACTGCAAATACACCCAGCATGCTGCTTTTTGTCACTTAAGGCATTGTTTTATAGGATTTACCAGCAATGGAAAACTGAATTTTCTCTGCTTTAATCAAAGAATTAATTAAAATTAATTAATGTAAATGTTTGAGTGTGTTGTCTCAGCCTCATTTTTGTGTTTGTAAATGTGCTTGATACATCTGAAATGCACTGCAAACTCATCCAGTTTTAGAAGTGTTTGTTTTCTGCTTTTGGTGACAATGTGGTTGCGTGGAAGATTACTCTGATCCTGGAAGAGCAATGATCTGCACAAAATGACGGACTTTTGGTGAGGAGAACTGTGTTTAACATAGATGGGACTGGGTAGAGCCTCTGTTTTGGGGATTTTCATGTGTTCATATGCATTATCTTTTAAAGTAAAGATGAAAAAATGGAAGACAAGAAGCTGAAATTTCAAAGAATAAATTGATCCACACTACTTCTTTTATTGAGCTGGCAGTAGCCAGGATAAACATCCTAAACACTGTATTTGTCAGTAGCAATATTTTATGTTTGTAATCTCATATGATCTCACAGTGGGGTGAAAGTCCTTTAGAATAAACCAGTTTGATACCAACACGGGACATTCTCCAATCAGCATTTAAGAATGTGCTGCTTTTTATTTGCATTAGGCTGTCTGACCAGTTTTCTCACAAGCCTAGTGGATTATATTTTACTTCCCTTTTCCTCAGCAGAGATGCAGTATTGGGGAGCTTTTTCTGCTGTTTACCTTTGGAGCAGACGGTTCTCGTTCTTCTGGTTCCCTGCAGAGCAGCCAGAGCCAGCTCAGAGGTTGGAGTAGTTTCTCCAGGAAGTCATGTTAATGCACAGCTTATTTTTGTTCACTTCTGGACTAATTTTTACTGGAAACCCTTTTTGGATAAAAGGTAAGCTTTTTTTTTTACACATATTCAGAAAGTTTCTCCAAGTCTGCTTGGACCCTGATTGTAATGATGCACACCTTTGACATTGAGCCACAGCTCTCCCTGTGCAGCCCCGCTCATTGAGAGAATCTTGGAAAAGATTACGGGTTAAAACTTTTTATAGTTGAGCTCTTTGTGGGTTTTTTTTCCTCCTGGTTATTGTAGGTATGTAAATACATCATATTTCTGTGCAGGACACTGGTTGTGACAACTGCAGTTGCTGTCACTCTCATCAATAGTAGAGACAGTAGAAAAACATTCCTTCTTTGTTAATGTGAGGGAAATTCCTACAATTTCATTGTAAGTTTTCATTAACTCATCTCCATTTATGATTCGGCTTCCCATTTTAGATTTAAGTGTAACACCTGAAATGTTTTGTAGAAAGTGGCATTTTTATGACATGCAACAGAGATGGTTTCCTGCTTTCATGTGTCAAAATTTGAACTGTTAAAAGAGTATCTCCATGGTTAGTTCAACATACACTTGACTCATGAAACAGAATGGATTTTGTGATTTAGATAATAAAATTATTGAAGATTAAGAGCAAAATCCCAATATCAAGTGCTGATATTCTTTTCAGACCGGTTTGCTAAAACCAGCTTCAACATTTTGATTGCAATTGCAGCCTGTACTGTTAAACATATGCTACCTGCACCTAGCTTTTAAAAATCTTGATGCTATCTTACAGGTAGAGATCATCATTACACTGGAGAACCCTCCTCACTTTGAATGGCTGGTTTTGTGACTATTTTGCAGTTATGAATTCCTTTCACAGGAATGTGGGAAGCTGAGGGTGACTTTTTACTACTATAAATGTGAAGAAATATCTTTGTTTCCTTATAAAAGAGCAATTTAATAAGGAAGAAACCACTTCCACTCTTAAAACTCATGTTATTGTTGATTCTGTTTAAAGGCAATGGTTGTGTCTCTGTTGATCAAACCAGTTGATGAGCAGACAAGAAAAAAGCTTAATTTAACTTCACACAATTTCTAAAAAAGCCACTGGAGATTGTTTGTGTCTTTATAAAACCATTTACCTGAAACCAGATACTTGGCAGGCTTCTTATCTTTAGCTTCCTGCATTAGCATGTTGTTCTGGAGATAATTCTGATATCATGTAAAAGGCTACAAACCTTTTGCAAAGATCTGACTGTTGCTAGAACAAACAAAATGCAAGATTAGGCAATGGCAGGAGGCAGCCTGGTGAGGTTTTCTTCCACACAGGAGGTGGACAAATTGTATCCAGAGGACAGCTAACAGTATTCCTTATTCAGGACAATGGAGAAAGGAGAAGGCCAGCTGCACCAATTATTCTGTGGTACATCAGTTAAAAGTGTCAGTCATGGAAGAAAAAATGACGAAGTCACAAAGCTAATAGTCCAGAATATGAGAGAATTAAGATTTTGTTTAAATGCTTTGATAGTTTTTCTTTGTGTGCTCTAGAAGACCCCAGCTTTAATCTGAAGTAATTTTTTTAAAGTCAGTTTGATCATTCCTGAAGTATTTCACTCTTTCTCTATTTCTGGCTGGATCAGAGTAGGCTTTTGTCTGTTACCTCTGTCTATCACCTGTGCAGGTGCCAACATTATGCCTTATCCTTTCTGATTTTTTACCAGTTTCAAACTTTATTTTCAGGTGTATCCTCTGAACACACATCCAGACTTTCTACATTAGAAATAATCATTCCTCAAAGTCTGACAGGCAGAGAGAAACATCCCCCATTTTCTCATGAGGTTTGTTGTTCTATCTGATTTTCTTTTTTTCTGATTGTTGCTGTTTTTCAAAACACTGTCATCCATTACACACACACACACACAATGGATGGTATATAGAGATTTTTGTAATTAAATGTGCCCCACACTCTTCTGATTCTTAGTGTTTTCAACTAGTTTTAAGTAAATTTATTCCCACAAAGGCCTGTGATTGTACTCTGAGTGCCTTCCAAACTTCTAATCCTGTTAATGACTTCGTACGACAGAAGTGAGAAGGGACATGAAGAATATTTTCATTTCTTCTGAGTCAGATTAGCTGTTGAACTTGAGCTAACATCCATGCTGTCTGTGTTCTGGTCTTTGGATAATAACCAGAGGATTTCAGCCATGTAGCACCCAAAGGATAAAAATGGTCCCACAGAGTGGCACAGGCTAAAAGATGATTAAAAGAGAAACCTGAGCCTTAATTCTTCAGTTCTGAGGCAACTTACCTTTGTGCCAGATAGGGAGTTCATTTACAGAAGTAACTGTTAATGAAACAGCATTAGTCATCTTTGTGCAAACCAGTTAGGGGATAAAAGACTGGGAGTCGTTTATCTGATTTACAGAAGGAGTGTCACTTAGCAAAGAGTGCATTCATGTGACTGTGCCCTCCTGTCTAACGAAAATATAGATTCATAGAATTTAAACTTTACATAGGAAAGAATGTTCACTTTGATGCTGAGCGTTTGAGATACAGAAGCCTGAGGGTTAGGAATCTTGTGGTTTTTTTACTTAAAAGTTGCACAGTAGTTGGGCCTCTCTTGTCAAGCAGAACATGGAATTAACAAAACTGAATAGAAAAATCACCTAATTAAGTTATATCTTTTGTTCTGTTTTCAGGAGCATTCAGATGACAATCTTTCTTACTCAGTTAAAACCAGAAATGGAACATACCTCCTAAAGCTGAAGAAAAATAAGTATGTGATAGAGTGTTCTAAGGAATTGTCTTGTTTTGGGCTTAGTTGCATACAGACAAGAATTTTTATACTGAAAAATTTCAGAAGAAACCATTTAAATAGCAGATTGTAGCAACTGCAAAACAACTCTGTCATTAAGTGTTTAATACGGTGTCTCTGTTATGGTAATATCTTGCAAATAGAAGGGAATAATAGTTTTTCTAGCTGTGAAGAAATTTATTTTGATTATTTTTTATTAGCAGTGCAAGATAGAACATATCAGAAAATCCTTAGGGAAAATTAGAATTCAGTTCAACATTAGTTTTTTATTAGCAGGGCAGAGGGGTTTTAGCTGTGCTGTATTTGAAGAAATTTTTCTGTTTCTCTTGTTCCTCATTCCTGAGCCTGTAATAGGCCAGGTCCTTATGCAACTGAGTCTGCTTAGATTACTCTCTATGGATATTTTAGTTAAAATAAATAATAATAAGTTTCAAAATAACTTACTGTGCAAAAATTCCAGCTCATTTTAAAGTATTTTGTTTCATGTGCTTGGATTTTAATAATAATTTAGCATTGAGTGTGCTGCTAACAGAATGTAGCACTTACCAGGACTCTTGACTTGTTTCCTGTTTCTAGACCATTAAAAGAGCAGTAGTTTATTTTTGTTTCCAGAAAACTTCTTAGTGACGACTTTAAGCTGTTCACATATGGGGAAAATGGGAAACTGCAGGCAACACCATCCAAAAATGAGGTATTGTACATAATCAAACTTCCCCTTTGTGTCAGAATTTTCTCAGAAAAACCATGGAAGCCAAGAAAAAATATATTTGCTGGGAATGAGACTTCTGAGTGTTCACAGTGGAGCATTTCTGTTTAACAGTTGCCAGTGATCTAAAGATGAGTTTCATGAATGACTGGGCTGTTTGTGGGATGCAGCACCCCTGTTCCCCAGGGTGTGAAAGGATTTGCCAGGAGATTATGCCAAGCCTGAATTTGAGCCACCTTTGCATAATATGCAATTTAAGGTACAATGGCAGCATCAAAGCTCTATAGTTTTTAAATCCTGTATCAAACAAGCTTTATAAATACTTCTGAATTTAATTTCAACTTTAAACTGCAGGTGAGCTCAGTCAGACTTAATTGGGTTGTTTGTGCATGAAAGATCTTCTCAGAGCAGTTCTTAAACAGGATGAGCAATGTAAATTAAAATATTTTTATAAAGATGGTGATGGGTTAAACTAAAAAGCTGTCTGAGTTCTAGAACCAAGGGACCAAAGGCTACTTTGGTCAAGGGATATTCTCCTCCAAAAAGGTCAGGATTACTTTCCAAGTAGGGAGCTCTGTAAATTTCTAACAGCCAGCCCTGATGTCATGCAAATAATATGGTTAGTTAGAAAATAAGTTTGCAGTTGAAGGCAGCCACCTTGTTGTGTCACTAATTATGTGGGTTTGTTGCATTTCAGACACACTGTTATTATCATGGCACTGTTGAAGGAATTGCTGACTCCACACTTGCTCTTAGCACATGTGATGGCCTTAGGTATTTCCTCTTCCTCTTTTTTTTAATATTTCACCTTTTGATGAAACTGAAACTCATTATAGGTTTCATAGTTCCCCACAACTCCCACTTTTTTCCCCTTTTCCAAAATTCCTTCACAGAAAAAAAGATAATATGAGGGAAATTGTAATAAATATAGGCAGAACCTGGGCACAACCTGAGGCTTCTAGTACTTGATGTGAATGTGGTGACCAAAGATACCTTTGTAGAAAAAAAATCCTTCCTTGATGAAGCTTTTGTTGAACTTAAAACACTCCTGCAAACAACTTTGCCTTATGAATGGGCACATTTCAAAAGACAAACCATTTCAATGAAAAAATTTTGTCCAAATTTGAACTGATTTTTTGTGTTTCAAATACAATAAAATCACAAATGGGATAAAATTCACCCATGTATCTTTCAGGTGAGGTTTCACAGAGAGATGTCACTCACAACAAATCAGGACATATCCTGGCAGTCCTTTAAATGAATAGAGATAAGGGCTGAAAGAGACCCTTTGCATCAACTCTGTACTCACAATCCAGACTCATTTACCAACAATTTGGCTTCATTCTCTTTTTTTTCTTCCTTTTCTAACTGATTCAGGAAGCCCACTCTTATTGAGTATTCTAAATAAGTTCTGTCTTTTACTGGGCATTTGAACTTACCCCCATATTAATATAATTTCAAATATTGATTTATTTCAACATAGTGTCTAAGTAACCAGCAGTTATTCATTCATCTAGTCATAACCACGAGGGAAAAATGATGAAATAATGTTTCATTCTATTATGATTGTTAGGGGAATTCTCTACATTGGAGGCAAATGGTATGGAATGGAGCCCCTCAACACATCCACATTTGAACATGTGCTTTATGAATTGGAAGATGTGCAGGGTATCCCCTTCCACTGTGGGGTGCTGAATGGCAGCCTGGAGCATGAGATGTTTGTGAAGCAGTCTGTGAAATACACATTTTCATCAAACAGTACCTCCAGCAGGGACAGGCTCCTCAGGGTAAATATATTTCTGTTTCTCCCTTGAGCTGCAGTCCAAGGCTTATCCAGGGCTCTGCTCTGGCACAGCATCACTGCAGGTGGGATTGGCCTGGCAGGACTTTTCCTTGTGGCCTTCATTTTCATGGACACCAAGCTGGTGGGAGCCCTGCTGAGGAAATCCTGGAACAGATCAGCACAATGGGGATCTCACACAGCTTGAAGCAACCCTGTAGTGGAAAAGCAGCTGTGGGTGGGACATGAAATGCACAAGCTGCCATTCAGCTCATGCATCCCAGTGTCTGACCTGGTGTGAATTACTGCCACAGAGATGTTTATGTGGTAATCTGACACAAATTAAGGCCACACTACAAAATGCAACATTGCAAACTCATTATGTTAACTCCCTGTGCTTTCTCATTTGCAGGAGAAGCGAGCTGTCCTGCCCCAGAAAAGCTATGTAGAATTATTTGTGGTTGTGGATCACAACAGGGTAATTATATCATCCAACACTAAATACATTTTATTGTTTCGCTAATTTTTCTCCTCTGACATTGTTATGGTATTTTACAGTTTTTGTTGAAGAATTCTGATCCTGCTGCAGTGCAAAAGGAAACAGTGGAGCTGATTAATTATGTTGATGGGGTAGGTGAGATAAGTTGCCTGGATTCAGCAGTTTCTATTTTATGATAGTGTTCAGAAGAGCAGCTTTCTTTCCAAAAGATACGTTTAGGTACTTTCGTAAACTAGAGTGTTTTCAGTTATACTTCATTATATATTCTAAATATTTTTATGTAGTTTACAATTTATAAATATTTAATATTTCACTTATAATTACAATTATCATATATTGAGTTTCAAAGAAACTGAAGCTATGTTTTGGTCACTATGTTCAGCTTATTGTTTACTCAGTAGTAATGAAGTCATCTTTCAGAATTCCATCAGAACGGCTGAGGGACATTAATTATCTTTTTTTTTTTTCCCCAGATGTATAGAGCATTAAACATCCAGATTGTTTTGGTTGGATTAGAGGTTTGGACAGATGCCAACCACATATCTGTAATGGATGGCTCAGCTGGAGATGTGCTGAGTAGATTTGTTTCTTGGAGACAGAAAGATCTTCTGAAGCGCTCAAGAAATGACGTTGGTCACCTCATAATGTAAGTTTGCATTCAGTGGGAAGACCACCCATGCTACCAGTGTTAATGTATATGATTTGGGGCTTGTATATGAATTAAAATACACCTGGAGTAAAATTCTCTGCGCTTCCAAAATGGTTTAACCTGGAAAAATGCCAAGAAACTAGAATGGATTCTTAAGAGTTAATCAGCTCCAGGGACAGGGTGACCTCCAGAGGTCCCTTCCCACCTTAGCCATTCTGTAATTGAGTGCACTGACACAGCAGACTTAGGTGATTGATCATTATTTTCAAGCTCTTATTCAGGTATTTCTTATTAATTAGAATAAAACCCTGCTGTGGTGATAAATTCCTTCTTGACTTCAGGAAGACCAAATTTTGCCTTGCAATATTTCTTTCCAACTTGTCAGTGTCTTTTAGTAGAAATCATGAACTTTCAACCCATCTTTAACACCACCTCCAAACTGCTCTTGTTGCAGAGGGAGAAGCTCTTTCAGTGGATCCATTGGAATGGCTTTTGTGGGTACTGTGTGCTCACATGTCCAGGGAGGGTCAATCAGCACCGTAAGTACATCATCATTTGGGTATGGAAGAAACTGGTCCTTGATCTACTTGGTCAAATCACCCTGGTCTTGGAGTTGGCTGATTTCTTTAATGGGGTTTCTTATGTTAAGACTTGTACATATTTTACACCTTTTTTTGTTTTTTTTTTTAGTACTTCCCAATTTCTGTGTCAAATTCCAGCCCACTTGGCTCATTTAATCTTCAACAAATTATTTTGGTCATCTTTTGTGATTCATCAAACTCAATATTGCATAATCTCATCCTTATACCATTAAAGTTCATAACCACAGAGGTTTTGGGATGGGAATGCAGCTACAAAATAATGGTGGAGTTTTTTACTCTTTAAATAAATAGAAAGTGAACATAATGCACTGTAATCTCAAGTGACTGGAATTCCTCACAATAGGACTGTAAACAGGCAAAAAATTTTTTAAAAGCTTCGTATTAAAACTATAAATAAAAACTATTTTTTCTCCATCCTTGGGGCAGAACCAGTAACTCCAGAGGTTCCTGTCCTTAAAATATGGATGCCACAACATTGTGGCCAATCTCAGAAGCAGATTCTGTTCTTCACTGGTACATTTGTTGTTGAAGACTCCTTTGAAATCACTGTCTGACAGCGTTAGAATAGAATAGAATCACACAGAATAAAACCTACAATGGTGATCCAGACCAGCTGCCAACTTCTTATCCAGAATATGATCCTCAGGGAAGGAGTGGCAGAATCTGGCCCTGCCTGAAAATAAAGTGACAAATTGTCAGTCCTTGCTGCTTTCACCTTACCATACAATTTGGTATTCTGCCTTCATAGTCCCTGAGAGCTTTGTGGTGGGAGTAAATCACTGGGTACAAACAGTATTTTCCTTAGTTTCACTTTTTTATACTTGATTCTCTTTATTAGCTGAATCATAACAAAATGTTACGTCATGCCACAGTAGTTGCACATGAACTGGGGCACAATCTGGGAATGAAACATGATGACAAGAGGTGTCCTGCATCTTATATCATGCACAGCACAGATAAGTAAGATTTCCAGTTATTTTATTTTAACAATTTATTTTGTTTGCAGTGACTATGCTTTATAAGCTGTGAAACTCCTATGAATCTGGAACGACTTTAGTGGATGGGGAGTTGTTTGAAAAATGTGATCACAGAGGTGGATTCACTGACTTAGGATTTGACATAATTTTAATTTATATTAATTTTTTTCTGTTTTCTGACTCAATCATTCTTTATTTATAATATTCCTAAAAACATATTTGGACTTAATTACTTTTTTTAATAATAGTGTGTTGCTGGGGTTTTTTCACCCTGTTGAGAATGCTTTACATGTACTCACTGGGTTTGTGCAAATATGCAACAAATTATTTAAGAGTTAATTTAAAAAAAACATTTTTGGGTTATGTTTCCTTCAGTTCATTTATTCTTTGGTTCCCCTTAAGAGAAAAAGATCATAATATTTTCTTTATCCCCAATTGTATTATTAAATCAGGGCAACTGAACATTGGACAAAATTACTCTAGGGAAGGTGCATTCCTCAGTTCTTAGGAACTGCAAGTTAAGATGAATGTTTTCCTGAGAATGTTTTTTAATCATTTTTAGACTCAATATAGAATTTCTAAGGCCTGTTTCATACAGGACACCAGAACAGATAATGTGATGGTCTCTGGCCTCTAAAAGCATTCATATTATAATAGTATTTTAAACTTCTAGTACTGGACTTTAATGCAAAGTAAAATAAAAGCTGTTTCATGATCTCCCAGCATTATGAAATACAATATTTATTATGGAACAACAATATTTTAAGAGCTTGAGTTGTATGTTCTTCTGTAAGCAAAATATTTATAATAATACAACATTATCCTCTCCAGTGGATCCAGGAATTTCAGCACCTGCAGCGCTGATGATTTTGAGGCCTTTATTCTAAATGGGGGAGGAAACTGCCTTAGAAATCCTCCCAAAACAAGCAATGTGTACAAAGAACCTGTCTGTGGTAACAATGTGGTTGATAACAATGAAGAATGTGACTGTGGCAAACCACAGGTAATGCATGAAATTGAGCTGGATACTAGTTGTATATTACATTATTCCATTCTATTCTATTCTATTCTGTTCTGTTCTGTTCTGTTCTGTTCTGTTCTGTTCTGTTCTGTTGTTCTGTTCTATATAATACTAACCTAATTGCATTATTATCTGAGGAGTTTTCCTTGTAATTTTGCATTTTTGCAAGCAGTATCAAAATAAATGTTAGTAAAAGTTTAAAATCATACTTTGGTTTTGATGTGGACTCAGTTAAGGGCTATCAGACTTCACAGGACATTGAGGCAGTGCTGAGAAAGAAGTGAAATTCAGAGCAGAGTGTGTGGGAACACCACTGGGTTTTGTGCTGGTTTTAGCATCGTGGATATTTCTGCTCCATGACAGAGACTGTTTATCTATAGAACATGACAGGTTTGTTAACTGTAACCCTCCAATTTTGCCTAAACAAAATTACTTTCTAAGAGTCACATTTGCAGTGTCAAAATGTCCCTCCAAGAACAGGATGTATTGACTCATTCTTCAGAAGGTAAAATGTCTCAAAAAAGGCATCAATGAATCAAAAGGCTGCCAGCAAACCCTGGTTCCATTGGCATCCCTGTGCCACAACCCATCAAAATTGGTATTTTTCTGCTGACTTGTACAAATAAAACACAGCAACAGTGTCTGCTGGTTCTTTTTAAAGCAGGAGAAGGTGAGAATCTGACACAGACAGTTATTTAAAGTCTGGCTTGTCCATCCATGTGGGCTGATGAGAACTTTCCTGGCTATTGAAATGAAACAGTATCAATGTCTCCCTTTCAACGTTCTCAGGAATGCTCCAACCCCTGCTGTGATGCTAGGACCTGCAAACTCACACCTGGCTCACAATGTGCTCAAGGATTGTGCTGCAAAAACTGCAAGGTAGGCAATGCTTTACTAAACTTAATTGTCACTATTCACTGAGATTGTTTAATCTCAGTGAATAGTGAGTTTGAAAAGAGCTATCCTAGTCCTCTTGACATATTTTCAAATGACATTCACCAGTAAGAGAGCATGTAAGAAGAGAATTTGTCTTCCTTAAAATCACTAAATGTTCCCAGTTGTCTTTGTTTCACCCTAGAACCTCCTCTGTTGCAATACTGAAAGTGTTCTCCCTCTCTGGTCCCAGTTCAAAGTGGCAGGAGCAGAGTGCAGAGCAAAACAAGATGTGTGTGATCTCCCTGAGTACTGCAATGGAAGCACTGCCTACTGCCCAGATGATGTTTACATCATGAATGGTCACCCATGCAGCAACAGCAAGGCTTACTGCTACTATGGAGTGTGCCAGAGCTTTGATTCACAGTGTGAATCTATCTATGGGAAAGGTATGGATAGCATTTCATGTAAACCCATTTGTAGACTCCTGATAGACATTTCCAGGTTTTATTTCTGGTATTTTTCAGAAACCTTACTGAGATTCACCGTTTTTTTTTTGTTTTTTTTTTTTTTTGTACAGGGGCACGAAAAGCACCTGATATATGCTTTGAAAAAGCAAATATTAAAGGAGATAGATTTGGAAACTGTGGAATGAAAGGTGGAGTGTACAAGAAATGCCCTGTCCAGTAAGTCACCACCAAATAAAAGCTAACCCTAAAATCTTCAATGTAAAAAAATGTATTTGTTACAAAGCATTAAAGTGAGAGTTTTAAAAGAATATAATTTTTAAATGCAAGCTAAAAGGTTGGAATGGATTTGCAGTGATACTGATTTTTATCTGTTCACCTTGTCTCTGAGTATCCTTTATTCCATACAGGCACAGTCTGTGTGGGAAGCTCCAGTGCACATCTGTCAGTCTCCAAAACCTTCCAGCCTGGAGCGTTGTCAATAATGCATCTGGGGTTTTATGCTGGTCCTCTGACTTTGACCTAGGATCAGATATCCCTGATCCTGCTCAAGTTCATGATGGGACAGCCTGTGGAGAGAACAAGGTAAGAGGAATCATGGCAGCAGGACAGAATATATTCCAGGTGGAAAGTTCTGAACTTCCAAAAACATTACCTGGCTCTCTTGTTCCTATGCCATAACACAATAAAAATCTTTTGAGATCAGTATAGACAAAAAATTAATTAGCTCTTCAAAAACTGGGGTGCTACATTATCACTTGTTCAAATTACTCCATCAAAGTGCATCCACAGAGTTAAGCAAACCTTAGACAAATAAAGTTATAAAATCCTGAAATACTAAATGTTGTATCAGTCCTTTTTCTTAACATGTGAGTGAAAGCTGCAGACTTGTGAACATATACACTTATATAGTATATTTATAAAAGGATGGGATTTAAGTTTTGTGTTTGCAAGACACTAATTACTTGTTCCAGGCCTGTTTAGGTTTTGAATGTCTTGATGCAAGATATCTGGGCTACAGCTGTGATGTAAAGCAGAAGTGTAATAATAATGGGGTGAGTAGATGGTGCTTTGTGTCCTGTTTCTAGACTGTGCGAATTCCCTGCATTTAAGCAATAACCAAGCAGGTGGCTTTGCTTTTTCCTGATCTGTATCAAAGTTAAATCTGCTTGTTTTACCTCTAATTCATGTTTCCAGAACACTGCAAACCCCTTAGCACTAACATTGAGAGGCATTTCTTCTGAATTTCCCAAGGGAATTTTTTTTTTAATATTACTGAGCTGGTGAATTGTACAAAGAAAATATTCCTTTGAGGATGACAGTCTGGTTATTCCGGATTTATATGTCTCTGTGAAAAACCAAAATGGAGTCCAAAGGTTGTAAAACTAAGAAGGTTTCTGGACTGTGATTTATTGCAAGAATACAACACAAATATTAGCTTAGAGAGAATTACCACGGGCTATCAGAATCCCTCAGTGGTTTGGGGAGTTATGGAGGGGTAGAGCTTATTCCCAGTTAAAATTCCATGTATTTCTATGCAATGCTATGCAGTATTTCTTGTTCCCACATGCAATTCCATGCGTGGAACTCCAAATCCATACCAAAGGTTTGAGTGGCCACTCTCAGGGAGGTGTTGTTTGACTAATCCCTGTGTTCGGGCTGTAGGGGTGTGACAGCAATGGGAACTGTCCCTGCCTGACTCACGACTCCCTCTTGTTTGGGCTGTAGGTGTGTAACAACAACGGGAATTGCCACTGCAATCCGGGCTGGGCCCCTCCATTCTGTAACCAGTCTGGCTACGGTGGCAGTGTTGACAGTGGTCCAGCTCACACAGGTAGGACACTGAAACTGCCCTCATTCTGCCCCAGGGACTGAGAAAATAATCTACTAATAACTGCTCCTTTTCAACTGTTTCTTTCTGTTGCATGCGATACAAGTCGTGGACTGACTTGAAGAATAAACATTATTATTTGATATTGAAGTAGCTTTTGCTGGCCTTTACACACAAGATGTTTTCCATCTCTTTGTCTAAAAGCAAAACTTCATAATCTGTAGTTTTTTGAGGACAATCTGTGATCTTTCTGAGGGCAGAAACAATTCATGTTTTATTACATGTTAGAAAATTTGTATTTTGGGAAAGGGAAAAAATGTTTTGTATTCATTAAAAGTTTAGGAAGGTAAAGCAAACATGCAGAGCAGTTGTAGTAAGCAAATACAAAATGAATTTGTCTGCTTCAGAATTATTGGAAAAATTTTATGGAAAAGGAAAAACGTTGCATATACATAGGGTGGGTAAGGCAGAAAGAACTTGTAATACCATAAGGCCAAATCCTACTTTTCTGATTGCAACATGTTATAAATTTCAGTGAAGTTATTAATTTAATTCTACAACAATTTGAAGATTGTACTTTTTAAAACAAACAGAAAAAAAAGCTTTAATATTTTAAATTCTACTATTTCAATTCTTTTTCCCTAGATACATCACTTCGGGATGGGCTGCTGATTTTCTTCTTCCTGGTGCTGCCTGTAGCCACCCTCACTGCAGCAGCAGTATTTAAGCGTGATGCAATCAGGAGAAAGCTTTGCAGGAAAAGCAGAGGACAGCACAGGTATTTCCCTTCTTACAGGTGCCATTCCAACATGAGAGTGTGCTCCAGGGCAGTGCAGCAAGGCAAATCTACACAAAAAATTCCACACCTCCTAAAATAGCAGACTGCCCTGCTAAAAGCAGTAGTGGGGAGTTTAACAGCCCATCCCCTGCTCCTTGGCAGTGCAATCCAGACACTCCAGTTGTCTGTTCTCAAGCATTTTTTTCCCAAATCCATCACACTTTCCTAATTTTTGTTGATAATTGTATTGTATGGACACAGGGGCGGAGCATGTTGAAATTGTCAAGTCCAGAACAGGATGGACTCAAAGCAGAATCCAGACCTCTGAGCTGTAGCTTTGTCCTTGGAAAATGCTGCATCCCTGAAGGATTTCCTGATGATGTGGTTTCTGTTTCAGGGATAACAATGGGCAGGAACCAAAGCAAGGCAACAGAGCAAGTCATGAGGCAGGAAATAATCAGGTAAAATAGATGGAGACTTGGATTGTTTCATGTTGGGTAATCCACACTGCACAGTGCCTTTTCTGCAACACAGTTATCATGACTTTGTGACTTTTTGATACATTGAAACCACCTGTATTATTTCTTAGGCCAAACACTTAGCCAGGCCGTGGGTCTAGTTCTGATAAAACTGAATAAAAATTATCAAAACAAAATGTTGCAAGAGAATGTGAAGAAAGCCCCAGCAAGTGAGAACCAGTTCTAAAATCATGTTAGCTTAATACTGAAGAACTATCTACACTTTGTGTTTTCTGCTAACCTGATTTTCTGCAATGTTTTTTCCAGCCTGCTGCATCAAGTCACAATATTTTTACCACATTGCATTTTCCTGGCACAAGGTTTGTAGTGTTTAAAACCTTCTTCACTTCATCTTCCCTATGTTTATGTTGCTGTAAGTGAAGTTATTGATGTCCTGTGTCCTGCTTAGGGGGATTTTTCATGCAGCATCATGAGCTGTAATAGATTAAAGGCTTGAAAGAAAAATAAACACAGGTAAATGCTGCAGGGGAGAGGAAGGGGCACAGAGAGTCAGGTGTAAACTAGAAACTGTTTAAAAATGGTAAAGAACCAGTTTAGAAATGTCAGGTGTCTCAAGTCATGAAATACTAAACACACTGTGTTTTCCACACTCCAGGCAGCCAGTCCAAACCCAGCTTCCTGCAGCTTCCTCAGGACCTCAGAGACCCCCAGTCCCACCCAGACCAGTTGTCTGAAATGTTTCTTGGGAACCCTCCACCAACTCTGACAAGTAACTGGCCTGAAAAACAAATCAAAGGATTTCAATGCTCCAGTGCTCTCCTTGTGCAGCCAAAATGCCTTTGGAAAGCACGTCCCTCCTGGAAGGACTGGGTGCCAAGAGGCACTGAGCACAGATTTGGTGATACCCCAGTGCTTTGCTCCTTGCTGCTGGCTGTGTTTGTGCCTCCTCTACCTCACCTCTTGGCTTTATAAATCAGAACCTGAATTTCAACGTGCACAGGATTGAACCTGTGAGAGTGGCAGAGGACAGGACTCTTCCATGCTGCTGCCTCCCTCTCAGCCCACAGAGAAGTGAATTCTGCTATTCACAGACTTAATTCAAAGATGGGAGATCTGCACTTTACCTCCTGGGCTGTCTCTCCTCAGGACACTGCCAGGAGCTCTGAGGCACTGCAGAGCCAGGTCTGGGGACAGTCCCTGTGCCCTGCTCTGACACCTGCCTGCCATCAGCCCTACCAAAGCTGGGGCCCAGAGCCCACCTTTCACAACCCACAGCCATGTCAGCTTCCATTTCAGGTGGTTTATAAAAGTAACCTCACTTGGGGACACCAGAAACTCTGTAGGTCATGTCCCTAAGTCTGAAAGAACCCATCCATCTCTGTTACAGAAAATATGGGATATTGGGAAATACCTCTACAGCTCCACAGTGGTCAAATGTTTACTGGGTGTTGCAGCTTGGCATTTTTCCTAGAAATTGATTCCACCAGAAAAGCAATGGGTTAACTTTTGTCATTCTAAATGGGACAGCTAGAATGATTTAAAAGAAGAGGTATGGAGTGACATAGTTTTCCAATTTGGCCTCCATCAAATGTCTCCGTCCAGGAAATCCAGGGAAAAGTCTCCACCAAAAGGGAGAAGCAGCTGCAGGGCAGAGACCAACTCACTGCCAGGAGCAGAGCTGTGGGTATGGATCCACCTGTCCCTGGGGACTAAAGCACCCCCTGGCTGTGCTCATGCAAATTTGGGAGTACAAACTGGGAAAAAGAGTGAATAAATTATAGGATTGCCTCACCAAGAGAATATTTCCAACCCCTCAGATGGCCACATCACTGAAGAGCTGGAAAAAAGAACCCCATAGAAATTGCTGGCAAAAATCTGTGTCTTCCAAAGAAGTGTCCTCTTCCTTAATCCCTCAGAATCTCAAATTGTTAATATTAACTATCCCTGTCATTTAGACCTCAAGTATAATATGGCACTGATTTTATTTATTACATTACAATTGAAAATAAATCCTCAGGGGCAGCACACTTGGTTGTATTTTTGTTTTGTGATCACTACAAAAAGCACCGCTGGGCACGGGGAGGGGGTGGCTCAGCCTTTGACACTCCGGGGATCACGAAAGAGAATTCTCACGCTTATTGTGATGCCAGAATTGGGTAAAAAATTGGTAAAACCAGAATCGGGTAAAAAAAAAAAAAAAAANNGGCCGGGCTGGGCCTGCGCGCTGCTCGCCTACGACGAGCTCATCCCGCCCGAGGCCTTCCGCCCGCGCGCGCCGGGGGCGGGCCCGCACGAGCCGTCCCCATTGGTCAGTGCGCCCGTGGTGCGTCACTGCGCGCGACCGCAGTTGCCGGGCAAGGGGACGCGGGCGGGGCGGGGCGGGGCC
>VXAX01004350.1:28106-70606 GCA_013399835.1 Leptocoma aspasia
AAAGGGTAAAACCAGAACCGACTGAAAAAATGGGTAAAACCAGACCCGGGTTAAAAAAAAGGGGTAAAACCACGACCGGATACAAAAAGGGTAAAACCAGAACTGGGTACAAAAAGGGTAAAACCAGGATTGGGTACAAAAAGGGTAAAACGAGAACTGGGTACAGAAAGGGTAAAGCCAGAATTGGGTACAAAACGGGTAAAACCAGGATTGGGTACAAAAAGGTAAAGCCAGGATTGGGTACAAATCGGGTAAAGCCAGGATTGGGTACAAAAAGGTAAAGCCAGAATTGGGTACAAATCGGGTAAAACCAGGATTGGGTACAAAAANCGGGGCCCGGGCCGGGAGCGCTCCGCAGCGGCGATGCGCGGCCCTCACCTCTCGCCTTGCTCTCTCCGCAGCTGCCCGGCTGGAAGCGGAGCCGCCGCGAGCTGCTGCAGTGCCTGGAGAGATTCCTGCGGGCGCTGCTCACCGGGGCGCCGCTGCCCGACCCCGCGCAGCCGGGCTGGCGGCGCTTCCTGAGCTGCTGCCGCCGGCAGGGGCTGCTGCCCGCCGCGGAGGGGGACGGCGGAGCCGCCTCCCGGCCGCTCGTCCTCCTGCTGGATGACAACTTCTATTACCAGAGCATGCGCTACGAAGTGTACCAGCTGGCCCGCAAATGTAATTATTGCCTCATCTTCGGCATGGGGATGTTTGTAGGAAATTCAGTGCACTTCAGCTGCCTTCTTTCAAGTGCTCTCTTGGAGAGTTGGTTATTCTGATTGCTGGATGGCTGTAATAGAGTAGCAATCAATGTAACTTTGTTACTTTCTTATTATAAATTGGTAGATCATGCAAACCCGAGCAACCCTAAAGCACATTCCAGTATATAAGGAGGCTCCAAGAGAGCTGGANTCGGTAAAACCAGAGCCGGGTCAAAGGCGCCGTTCTTGGCTCCGTCTTTTGCACCGAGCCCGCCAGGGGGCGCCCCGCGGCGCAGGCTGGCGCATGCGCACAGCGCCGGCGGAAGCGGCGGGAGCGGCAGCGCTGGCGGCGGCGGAGCAGCGGCAGCAGCAGCGGAGGAGCGGCGGCGGCGGCGCCCGGGTGGGGCTGTGCCTGCTGTGCGGGCTGCCCGCGGCCGGCAAGTCCACCCTGGGCCGCGCCCTGAGCCGCCNCAGCTGGCCCGCAAATGTAATTATTGCCTCATCTTCGGCATGGGGATGTTTGTAGGAAATTCAGTGCACTTCAGCTGCCTTCTTTCAAGTGCTCTCTTGGAGAGTTGGTTATTCTGATTGCTGGATGGCTGTAATAGAGTAGCAATCAATGTAACTTTGTTACTTTCTTATTATAAATTGGTAGATCATGCAAACCCGAGCAACCCTAAAGCACATTCCAGTATATAAGGAGGCTCCAAGAGAGCTGGAGAGGGACTGTGGACAAGGGCATGGAATGACAGAACAAGGGGGAATGGCTTCTCAGTGACAGAGGCAGGGATGGATGGGATATTGGGAAGGAATTGTCCCCTGTGAGGGTGTCAGGCCCTGGCACAGGATGCCCAGAGCAGCTGTGGCTGCCCCTGGATCCCTGGCAGTGCCCAAGGCCAGGTTGGACAGGGCTTGGAGCACCCTGGGACAGTGGAAGGTGTCCCTGCCCATGGCAGGGGGTGGGATGGGCTCTAAGGTCCCTCCCAGTCCAAACCATTCCATGGTTCTCTGTGTTGATCTCAGACATGACTTGTGCAGCCTTGAAGGTAAAATTATGTTCCCTGTCTAGATTAATTCTCATGTCAGGCTCAGAACCAGCACAGAAGCTCCTCATTCATGTAGAGCCTTTCTCCTTCATGTTGCTCTCAGAAATTGCTACTTGAACTGTTTAAAGATAAAATTATCTGGTTCTGTTCTTTTTAGATTCCTTGGGCTTCTGCCAG
This sequence comes from Leptocoma aspasia, assembly GCA_013399835.1. Lineage (NCBI taxonomy): Eukaryota > Metazoa > Chordata > Aves > Passeriformes > Nectariniidae > Leptocoma > Leptocoma aspasia. Next base: position 30,013 of record VXAX01004350.1, read on the forward strand.
TTATTTTTAGAGTGTCCACTGGAATGCTGCCTGCAGAGGAATGGCCTCAGAAGTGATCCTGTGCCTGAGCAGACAATACAATTGATGGCAAGCAAAATAGAAATGCCAGATCTCAGGAAGAACACTTGGGAGCAGCACAGCCTCATTCTGAGTAGTTCTGATTGCATCTCAGAGGATGAGTATGTTACTGGATTGATCCTAGAGTTTTCCCTAAGTGCTATTTTCAGTGGTAGAAGCTTCTTACTGTATCTATACAATGCGTAAAAATATTCCCAGTGGTGATTTTTGGAAGCCAGGCAGTTACACAGAATCCAGGCTTGTTGGGAGCTCACAGCCACCATCCTCTGCAGAGTTAACCTCAAAACTCACAGCATTCCTACCCTGTCACTGAAAATCTGTGTAAATGGTCTGAAACACTAAGGCTGGAAATAACTTGAGTTGTAATTGTTTTTAATTTTAGATTATTTCAATGATTGCCTTAAAAATTTAACTGAAATCTTGCTTTTATTTTTTTTCTGTGGCATCATTAGAAAAGGAAGAAAGTGTATCTGTTTGATTGCCATGGTTTACTCTGTTGTTTGTTTTCTTAGTGAGCAGATCATGCACTTGCTGGCCACAGCTTTGGAAAACCCAGAGAGGCCAAATGAGGAGGACACTGAGCAAAAGGTACTGCTGGGCCTCAGGGCACAGCTTTGGGTGCTGCCTGAGTGCTGCTAATGTGTTGTTTTGAAACAGCACTTCAAAATTTAAGTAAATTCAAACTGTTTGCTTGTTTTCTTCCTTCCTGGTGGCCCTGGTCAGGAGGCAGCTCGAGCCATCTGTGCAGCCAGTGCTGTCCACCAGGCTGACCAGGCGTGCAGGAGAGTCATCTCTGGGGCAATGCAGGATGCCAGAGGTACCTCTTCTCCCTGTCCTGCCTGTCCTAGCTGCTAACTGGCCATGGGAAACAGGCCCTCAAATTCCCTTGGGGTGAACTGTTCAGGAATCCTATCCCAGCAGCTCTGCCTGAGGCAACACCTTCACAGCTCTGGTCAGTGTTGTTTGTAGAAATGTGTAGATTTAAAAACCAGTATCATATTGATTAACTGTATTAAGTACAGCTTTAATAAACCCATTTAGTACAGAGCAGCATTTTAGAGGATTTGAATACTGTTTTGGGACACACATAAGTAAGGACAGGGGCTTTGCAGTCTGCACTGGTTTGCTCCTAAGATTTACACAAGGAACAACTCAGTGTCCTTAACTGGAAAGCTCAGCTCTGTGCCTGTGTTCAGGCTTCTCTCTGTGACCAGGGACAGGAGGGAATGGCTGGAGCTGTGCCAGGGAGGTTTGGTTGGATTTCAGGGAAAGGTTTTTCCCCCAGAGGGTGCTGGCAGTGCCCAGGCTCCCCTGGAATGGGCACAGCCCCCAGGCTGCCAGAGCTCCAGGAGCCTTTGGACAGCCAGGGATGCCCAGGGTGGGGTTGTTGGGGGTCTCTGCAGGGCCAGGAGCTGGGCTGGATGATCCTTGTGGGTCCCTTCCAGCTCAGGATATTCTGTGGTTCCAGGATTTTTTTTTTCTGTAAGCATGAAGATAGAAGTTCAGCTTCAATTTTCTTTTAGGTAAAAACGTTCTCCCAAGTGAGATGAAGAGCCTGGCAGAAGAACTCAATAAACTGAAAGCAGAATTTTTGGAAGACTTGAGGCAAGGAAAGATTTTGAAAACCCAATATTCTGACCCTGCTATAAGTGTTATTTCTTCATTCCAACATGAGACAACCAATGTAGTAAATAAGTATATTTTAAAATAATGACATAGAGAGTGTTGGGTGTTCAGGAGTGCAAAGTGTTTCAAATGCAGTCCTCAGAGCACTGCTGCTGAGAGATCTGAGGTGCAGCTCCCTTCTCTGGAGCCCCTGTGCCTCCACTCCCCATGATATGGAAGATAAACAGTTTAATCAAGTTTAAGCAAGCTGTTCTTGGTTGTGGAGATTAAGCCAAGAGCAAACCATCCTGAGATTTAAATTTCACAGAATGAGAAAGAGTTAACCCAGGAGGAGTACTTGGGAAATCACCAGCTCCACCCATGGAAGGACATGCAATTAAGAATTGACATGGGAGCTAATTAGAAAGTGTTATTTTATTCATATCTTACAAAAGCAAAGCTTCACAACATGAACTACACCAGTAGAGTTATTTCAGAATTAACCTTGTCATCTCAAAAACGTTCACCAACATTAAAATTTATTTTACAGCTCTAACAGGTTTCATTTTTGCATAAAATCTGCTCTTTACACTGAAATACTGTTATTAACAAAGTAGGTACTTAGAAGCACATACACAAAGATTGCTCAATGAAAAATGCTTTAGCAGGAGAGAGATTTCCTGCAGCAGAATATCCATTTGCTGTAGATTTTCAAAGAAGCTTAAAATTAGTAGAAAACTTGCCAGTGAAGACTTCTAAATTACATTCCCTTCGTCAAAAAGAAACAAAAAGCAAACCCCCAAAACATTCTGGAACAAAACAAACACTAACAGATTATTTGGCTGGAAAACACTGCTGGAAAGTGTCTCCCAGCACTGAGTTTTACATTAAAATGCCAATCAACATTTTATGTCTAAATCTTCTTCATCTAAACATGTGTATGTGAAAAAACAACTATTTTTCCTATTGCATCCTTCACAGTTGAAGTATTAACTGAGATAATGAAGATGTCCAAATATTTGAATGTTCATTGGAATATTCAATCTCCAAATAGTAAATGTGTATTAAGAGTGCTACAAATAGTGCATGTTAGAAATGTCCACAAAGCTATAAAATAAGCTAAACAATAAAAACAAAACCCCTACAAAGTTCATGTTTTGAAACTACAGAACTTAACAGAACTGAGCTATGGAAAAATTCCATCTCCTTCCCAAACTTCCATTAATAACAGTTAAAATGCTCATCACCCATTACCTTATAATGTAAAGATTTGGGTTAAAAAAAAAAAAAAAAACAACAAAATAAGTGCAATGTAGCACATGGAGGACTCAATATGAAAAGTTGTTTTAACTGAGGACTCAATTCCAGAATCCTGGACAAGTCTCCCTCACTGGCTCTGGGTAAGGCCTGCTTGTGCAAGGAATCATACTTGGAAAGAATTTGCCAGTACCAGCTCTGGTCTTTAAATTATAGTCAATAGTACGTATAAATTATGAAAAATAGGAAAATTCACCTTCCAAAGCTCCTCAGCTGACAGAAGGGGACGATGATGTCAGGGCATTGTTTGGCAGAACAGAACACACAGTGTGATCATGGGACATGAACAGTCCTAGTCCTGGGAAGGACACAGGGATCCACCCCAGGGATCTGGGTGCAGAGCCAAGGGATGAGCACTTGCTGCTGCTGCTGCTGCCAAGAGCTCCCCTGCAATGAGGAGTTTGCCCAAGGAAACTGGGAAAGGAGTTTTGTCATTCCTCAGCTGTTCACAGATGCCCCAACTAATCTTTCCCTTGGTTACTCAAGAGCAGAACCAGTGGTATCCAGGCAGCAGCAGGAAAATCCTTCCAAGCAACGATTTGCAAGGCTTGGGGATAGATTTTTTCACAGAGTTCTGTCATTAAGAACATACATTCCCCACAACAGGATCCCCTCCTAAAGAAGGGCCCCTTTTCCATGAGATCCTGCAGGCTTCCTCTTGCTCCCAACTCCTCCAGCAGTGACCTATCCTTAGCTTTGTTGAAGGCCATCGTGGTTCAGGAGTCATTTCTCTAAATCACCGAATGGTGAGGCAAAGAAAAGCCTCTAACCATGTTAACAGTGCCGAGAGGAGCCCCCGTGGCTCAGAAACCACACCCGTGCACATGGAAATCACCCTCCCTGTGATACCAGGAAGGAAAAAGCCACAAACCAAGGAGAAGTTGGCTGCTGTGATCACTCAGCACTGTAAGGTGCTCCATGGAGCACCACCATTCCACAAGTTTCCTTGGAAATGCCAGGGCTTAGGAATAGGAGATTGCATCACCTATCAAAAAGGCAAGAAAACCACTTCCATAAATTACTAATTGTAATCTTCAAGAGGAATGTTTCTTATCCTAACACTGTATTTGAGCCAAATTTAAATTGTAGAATTGTTCAATGTGTGATCCAAAGAGAGCCACCATTTCTGCCCTCTTTGACTGGAAAAAAATTTGATTCCAAAATCTGTCCAGGAGCAGTAACTTCTAACTGGATTCCAGTTCAATCAGCTTTTACTCCTTAAAATAAAGGATGTTTACACACACAGACTTGCAGTTTTACTTGTAAAATAAATCCAAAAATTATAAAGCAACAATGAAATATTTTGGAATTACAAAGTGTCCTGATGAAAAATGGAATTTACATTCTGTCTTACAAATCCAGCAAAACGAATTCTGAACCAGGCCTGAAAACAAAACAATTTTTAGGAGTGACAGTGTTATTGTTCATCTTCACTACACTGGAACCACTCCAGTGGCAGATTTCTGACCTCCTTACTACAAGACTGCACAGCCAAGAACCCAGTTCATCAAGCACAGAAATTCAACAGTAGGTCAGTCAGGTAGATAAAAACATGTCTGGTATCCAAATTTCTATTTAATTAAAGTCAAAATTACTTCTACAGCTAAAATTCTTACACAGATGGTTTTCCTGCATTGATCTCCCCCTGATCACTGTAAGTTTTTCCATTGGTTTCAGGAGGTTTTAGCTCCCATAACAATATAAATTTGAATAAGCCAAACATTTGCTATTGAGATTCCAACCTCTGACTTGTGGAACATTAATAAGATCTCCTTGCTTTTAACAAAACATGGTTTGCTGATAGTAAAAGGGGAATATATAAGGGAAGTTTTAATTTGTCTCAAGTAGGACAAACCAAGGTAAAAGTGCATGTCTAAATATGGGAAAAGTAACAGTTCTTCCTTTATTTTCAATGTCTCAAATTCTTATCTAGCACATACAGTTATTATTACTTTTAATTAGATGTTTTATTCAGGTTTATGTTAAAGTGCCTGTCCTTTAGCCCTGAGGGCTTCTAAAGATGAGTGTACACTATGAAACAAAATAAACTTCAGTTACCATTTGCCATCCACAATTCCTAAGTACAACTTCAGTGTAGTCAGCTAGTTTTCCTTGCACCCTACATGGAGCCCAGAAAAAGCCAGAGGTCCTTCCCCTTATTCCCAGCACACCCAAAGGACACAAACCTGGGAGAGGGGACAAACCAGGCCTGCAAGTCAGCTGAAATTTACAATAAACTGGATTATACAACTCTCAAAAATACAGGCAACCTCTCAGATGTAGCCTGGCCCAACATAAAAGTGAACAAAGGAGTTTAATTTGTAAACTTCTTGTTTGTTTCTATCAGAACTTCTATCAGCAGGACAGAAGTCTAATTGTGCAAATTTTAAGTATCTGTACAACTCATTTAAGGCAGTTAGAAATCTCAGAATATATATTAGTTCTACAGGCTCTTCATTATGTCTCTAAAAATTGCCTCCTCTGAGAAACAATGACATGTCAAATTTTGTAGATTGTAGGTAAAATAAGGTATTTTACTTTTTTGTTTCTATAACTCATGAATGACAGGCTTTTAGCTTTTTTCCTAGTATAGTTTTATTCACTATAATCTGTTATCTTCTAGTTTTGTGCTAATAGTTAAATTAGTGTTTAAGTCCTAGCATGAAGAATTTAGACTGTATTAACAAAAACTTACTATTAACCTTTATCAGATTAAAACAACTTTTACATCAAATTGAGTATGGATGTGAAAAATGCTTCTGTTTATTTGAGTAGCCAGGTTTTTAAGGATTTCTCCAAAGTCACAGAATGGTTGGGGTTGGAAGGGACCTTAAAGGAGGGACACCTTCCATTATTCCAGGCTGCTCCAAGCCCTGCTCAACCTGGCCTTGGATCAGGGATCCAGGGGCAGCCACAGCTGCTCTGGGCACCCTGTGCCAGGGCCTGCCCACCCTCCCAGGGAACAATTCCTTCCCAATATCCCATCTAACCCTGCCCTCTGTCACCATGAAGCCATTCCTCCTTGTCCTGTCTCTACATGATGTGTCATTGCACTGACCTTTCCTATTTTATGGATAATATGTCTTGTCTTGCCTAGTAAACCATCTGGGAATTACATCCTATGTTCAGGACACACGCTCTGCTTCTCCACTTGCAGAATGTTTATTGGGATTAAGTGCAAGCAACTTAAATTTAGCAACCACAGCATGTAAATGCACTCCAACCCTTACAGCACTCTTGGCTTTTTTTGAAAGGCTACATATAAAACAGCAACTGAGTCTGATACAAAATTTCCCCGGCAAGTTTTACAAGAACACGGAAATCAATTTGCATCCTTTGTCGAACTGATTAATGTGAAGATTCCATATGGGAATGTGCAAGCTTTCCATCAGCAAGTATGAAAAATAGACTGTAATATGTTAAAAAACTAAACGAAAGCATGTTCTCAGTCAATGTTGATTATGTTGGCCTCTTGCAAAGTGGCAAGCGAAGTCATACTTGTTTTTACACTTACACCCACAAATGTTACACTGGAAAGGATTTTCAAATCCATGGCATCCCATGTGGATGGTGTAAAGGATATTGTCTGCAAAGTACATGTCACAGTGTGGGCAGTGGTGCAGGAGCTGAGGGTCCTGCACTGGCAGGGTTGGAGCTGGAGTACTGGGCTGGCTGTTGCTGATACTGGGCGTGCTGGTGTGGGCACTGCGGTCGCTGCTGGGCCCTGCCACGGGACTGTAGTTCCTCTGATTGTGGGTGGGCCGGGAGTCAGGGCTGGTCGGAGAGGAATTCTGAGGAATATTTGCTGACACAGCTGAAACTACTGCAGGTGCAGCAGGCTGCTGTATCATGAAAGGCTTTTCGTCTTGACAGGAAACGACGTCAGGAGAGGCTGGATTTTGGTTTTCAGGTGGCAAACTGGACAACTGTCCTGCTAACGTGGAGAGCTGGTTTAAAGGATTATCCACCATGAGGTCTTGTGGATCTCTTGGCAAGCCACCGCTCTGAGTGGTTTTTGTCATGCTCTCGTACGCCTCAGTCTGGATATTGGGGATTTCATGGGTGAAATCGTTAAGGTAGTCTGGTTTCTGCACCACCATGGAAGGCGGACTCAGATTAATTAATGCTCTTCTGCTGTACCCCAAATTGCTGGTCTTCTTCTGCAGAACCCCCCACATCTTCTTGCTGCTCAGGGAAGACCTGGTGCCCTTGATGGGCACCATCTTGTGCTTGCGCCGGCGGTGGTGGGACAGGTTGCTGCGGTCGCTGCAGCGGAAGGAGCACAGCTCACACTTGTAGGGCTTCTCCCCGGTGTGGGACCTCATGTGAGCCTCCAGGTGACGCTCGTAGGCCGAGGCAAAGGGACACAGGTGGCACCTGTGTGGCTTCTCCCCTGGAAAATCAGAACAGGTTAGCCCACAGCACCTCGGAAAAGGCTTTGTGTGGAGCACAGAGCGGCTCCTTGTGAGCCGCTCCTCAAGCTTCAGGCACCGCCAGCCTCGAGCTCAGCTGGGGATCCTGGGAGAGTGCAGAACACTGGGACAGCTCTGCCTCACCCAAGGGATCATCAGCACATGGAAAAATCCTGAGTGGAATTAGCATTACACACACAACCCGCCTGGGAACTGCAGCAACGATGCAGTCAGTGATGTTGGTGTGCTGCCCTGAATGCAGGGGCAGGAGGGCATGGATGGAGGATGATTTCAGAAGGAATGAATGCAGTGATGTTGGTGTGCTGCCCTGGATCCAAGCTCTCCCTCACCCAGGGCAACACAGGAATGTCTGTGCCACCAAAATGTTACTGCTCTTCATGGGAACTGTGCAAACACTGAGGGAGGGGATCCTTCTGGGACCTTCCAAACATCCTGGAGCTACCACCTAAATAACCCATGCACACAGGCAGCACCCAAGGTGCACCAAGCTTTGAAAAAGGATCCTGTGGCTAAAGGGTTGTAACAGAATACAAAAGAGAGGTATTCCCTGGAAAGCTGTGTGCTCTTCCACATTGGGAGATGGGATGATGATCAGGGAGACCATCATCTCCTTTGCACATGCAGAACTTTGCTCTTCTATTAAATGAAATTGATAGATACGCACATTAACTTTTTAAAAAATACTCAGAAAACTCTGTAACAAAATAACGCAGCACTTTAGGACTTCTGATTTTCCCTTGATAGACTGATCTTCTAGAAGTTATAGATCCAGGTCTACAGTGTCAGAATTGCCTAAAAGATCTGATGTGTGTTCAGGTGCTGAAATGAAAGATCATCTTACTCTTCCTATCTAGAGTGCCAGCTCAATTTCTAAATCCCTCTCATGTGACTGATGAGCATTCCACAGTTTGGAATCACAGTCTGGGATACCAAATAGATTTCTTTTATTCCCCCTACACCAGTGGCTCTCCAAGAGGAAAGAAACCAATTTTGTGCTACCTCTAAGTACCTTCTTTGCACCAAGCAAAACCATAATTTCTCCATGGTCATCTCTCTGTACTCTGTAGGATGGCTAAAGATCTGGAGACTTGATAAAATGGTATGAGAAGATTAACAAACTCCCTGCATTCACACAGAATTTGCCAATCTGATTTCATTCTAAACTGGTTATACAGAGATAAAAGTTTTGCATCACACGTAGCACAGCACAGCTGGTGAACTACTCATTCTCTGCTGTCAGACTCAGCATGAAGCCAAACCTGCAGTAGGCTGCACATAACAATAATAATAATAATAATNCCCTATTTTACTGCTTATTCATCTGAGCCTTCATAGCACAAGCAACCCATCTCCTGGCCCTGTGCCAGCCTTCCCAGCAAAACAACACTCAGGCCTTGGATCTTCTTTCCTTGAGTGAAAAAACAAACCAAACCAAACCAGGAAAACCAAACCAAAATAACTCTTTTCTTTACCAGGTCTTCAGAATCTGAACCTCAGAACTCTCTGATTTCTGGTTGGTTGCCATTTCCTACCCCATTATGCCCTGTTGAAAGAAGCCAACACTGCAGTGCCAGTGCAAGGAGCCCCACCTTGCACTGGCACTGCAGTGTTGGCCGTGCCCCACCTTTCCCAAAATCCACCCAGGGAGCTCCTGTGTGAAAGGAATGGCTCCCAGCAAAGTGAGGATCTGACTAACTGTACTTGAGGAGAGCTACAATTACATCCCAGTTACAACAGGGGAGTCCCAAAATGCCATCTACCCAAAGACCACTGAAAAGAGACACTTGGAAGTTTTGGGATTGTCCATACCAGACTGGAAACAAACCTGTAAAAGCTTTCATTCTTTGCAGGATACAAATTTTTTTCTGCTCTGCTTAACACCCTGAAGTCTTCTGTATTGGTGTGATACACTTGACAGAGTTCACAAGCACCTATTTTTTTGTTTTCTCTCATTTGCCATGAAGCTGGGGCTTTCAGAACAGTTTAGGATATTTTAACCTTTATGAGAGTTTTGCTTTTCAGGTTTATACATCCAACAGTGGCAAATGCTCCTTAACAAGCCACAGTTGACAATTTTTCTGTTCCCTACTGATATCAGTCACTTATTTGATGGCATGTCCTCACATTTGAATATTCTACCAATAACTTTATTCTTACTACTATGCTTTGTACTTCCACATCTAGAATGTTGTGCAGAACAGGAATATTTTCATGGCTAAACAACAGAGGAAGAAAAGGCCTTATAAATCTGTGTGTAGGAACATGTACATTTGTCACATTCCTAGCACGGAAAAACTAATTTATATTTTTAGGGGCCTTCAATTTACATTGAAGCTTTCATGCTAAACTTTACTCCCATATAGTTACTTAAAATAATAAATGGCAGTGGGAAATTGCACAGTAAACAGGTACATGGCACACCTTTACAAACACAGACCATAAAAACCCAGCAATACCCAGTGACTGTTAAGAATTTTCACACTGCTTGAATTTGCCAACTCCTGACATGCAAATCCCAACGTTGAGTAAGTCCAAATCCCCCAGGGCTTCCCAGCCAAGCAGAGCAGAACATCCCACACCTGTGTGAATCCTGATGTGCTCGATGAGCCGTGCTGTTCCTTTGCTGGCGTAGTTGCAGTATCGACACTTTAACTTTCCATCAAAAGTCCTTTCAAACCCATCCACCAACATTCCTGAGTTTTCATCCAGTGAAACTTCAACAGAAGGATGATCCAGACCATTCTGATCACCTTCTGTCCCAGCTGTGAACAATGCAACATAGATTTTAATGAACAATCTGTGGGACACCATCTGTCACACTGTGAGCAAATGCCAAATAGCTTTTGCTTCTCTCTGCCCTTGGTCTTTAAATATAGAGAATTATAGAAACATGCCCTGATTAAAACAAAGGTACATACACATCCTTTGTGATATGAAAATCACTATCAGAAATGCTTCCATACAGCTGCAGCATTACCTGGACTGTGAACACTGTAGCCACTCTCAAAAAAAATCAAATTTATGGTACAGGAATCAGCTCACCTCCCTGGAGAGTCTCAACTTCCTTGTCACCAGTAACTGATCCAGAAATCATATTGACATGGTGAGTCTGCTGGGTCAGATATTCCTGAAAATCTTTCACAAAATCCAATGGTTCTGCCTTCTTTTCCCCCATATTGACTCTTTCATTTACAATCTCTTGAGCCTAGAAGGGAAGATGTTTTTAGAACACAAGTGCCATTGAATTTGGCTGCATTCCTAGTAACAAGTTCAGGTTTTGGGTTGGATTTTTCTAAGTGAAGACTTACTTTTACCACTCAGCATGCGTGTTGGGGTTTAACAAAGTCAGGTTTTCAGTTGGGGGCGTGGTTCCCTGTGGGGACCTGGCGGAGCCAATGAGCTGCCTAGTTTTGAAGAGCCAATCAGCTAGCTAGATTTGAAGATTGACACCCAGTTAACCAATCAGTAGGCTAGTTTTGAAGATTGACACCCAGTTAAACCACTTAGAAGAGGTGAATACGCCTCTATGAAAACATATTTAAGGATGGGCTAGCGGGTGAGGACTTTTGGCTTCTGGCCTGTGAAGGGGTAACTGGGCTGGCCAGGCGGACAGGGCTCACATGGCCAGGTTGGGCTCGCTGCTCAGTTGGGATTTCTGCCAGCAGGACTGTCCCGGCGCCACAGGCCACCACGCTGCCAGGACTGCTCAGCCAGCGCCGGCGTGGCCAGGGCTATCTCAGCATGGCTCGCAAATGAACTTTGGAATGCTCTGGGACCAGCACCTGGAGCAGCCCCAAGGCCAGAAGCAGCCAGGGCTGGAAGTGGCCACCGCTGGCCCAGTCCCGGAGTGGCCACATGGCCAGGACTGCGCGGCCGTGGCTGTCTCGGCACGCTCGCAATGGACTTTGTTTGCTCAGCTGCTCTCAGCCAGCCGTGCTGCGGGCAGGAGGTCACAGGAACAGCAGCAGGTTTGATTCCTTTTCCAGTGCCCACATGAAGGGGTGGCATAGGGGTGGCACCGGCAGCAGCACGACTCGCTTGGGGCCAGCGGGGAGCAGGGGATCAGCAGCGAGAGACACAGCAAGTCCCCAACTGCCTGGATGAGATCAACCTTTCAATGCTGCAGGACTCCATAAAAACTGCTTCAACTGATACAGCTTGAGACCAAATGAACCTAATAGAGAAAACAACATGGACACTGAGGGGAGTAAAGAAGGAGTTAAATCCTAGATGGGAGGGGATTAAGGAGATGCCTTAGTCTTGGGCTGAAATTCTTTTGTGAGGCTATGGTGAAGATGTATTTTTGGTATACCAGACTTTGTTTTTTCCCTGTAGTTCATGAAGTGCATGGGGGATGCAGCATTCACACGCAGCCCATGAGAAAAGGGCGCTCGTGCTGGAGCGTGTGGGTGCTGAAAAGCTGGAACCCAATGAGAAGCTTCAACAGAGAGAGATGAGAAACTCTGCCCCAGGGACAGAAGAAGAAAAGTCTCTGTTCCCAGAGACAAAAGAAGAGAACTTTTGTTTTTATGCTAGAACAGCTCATCCTTCAACTAGTACCCCATAAATTGACATGGCCCATGGAAGCAGCTGTGGGAAAGCTGCAGGGCACGGGAGGGACTTTCACACTGCAATCAGATTTTCCCTTCCCATGCAGCTGATGTGCTGACATTAAAGCCACGAGAGAACAGCTTCTTGTGGAGAAGTCTCCACAGCATGGCAAGAGAGCCTCCTCTCCCTAAGTGGACTGTAAAGATTATTTTAGAGGTGGTAAACTGACTGAAAGTTCCGGGTTTTGTCTCGTTATATTGTCTGTGGGAGAGAAAAGAGGGTGTGGGGGAGAAGTGTTCTAAAGGTTTATTCTGATTTTCTTACTATTTTTCCTTTAATTCTGTTAATAAAGATTTCTTTATACCATTTCAAGTTTTGAGCCTGTTTTGCTCTCCCTCTCCTAATCCATATCCCACTGCAGGAAATGAGTAAATAATTTTTAGTGGATGCATGGGCATTTGGCCAGCATTAGACCCACTACAGTGAGTCAAAGAATCAATTGACAACCATTAGTATATTGGTTGTTGAATTCTTTACTCATTAAAAATCACCAAATACAGTTTATGGGGAAATTGCTTTCAGCAACAGGTAAATGACATAATAATAAAACAGTAAATAAAATTTTAAAATAAAAAAATACATAATAAAAATCAACCTGGATTTTAAAAAATAAAAGTAATGGATCATACCTGAATTTTAGTTCCCTGCTAAGTAGCAAACATGCTCCAAAATGTACCTCAACAGGTCAGACAAAAAGCACAGAGCACAGCTTCTCCACTTTCCCTAGAAGGAATAACAAGGAAATGTGAGTCCATTACTCTTCCCAACCCCATGAGTTATAAGAAAGAAGCCTGAAAAATATTTGTGTTTGAAAGACAGGGCTCCAAAACTCTGCTGCTCTAAATTTTATTAAAACAATCACACTTCCAGTAAAAGTTTTTCAAGGACTGCATCCTCTGCTTCCTGGATGTCACCCAAAGGACACTTCTGACTCACTGACTGTTTCCCAATAAACATCTGGCTCCAAAAAACCCCAGATTTGGGTCAGTCAATTATGGGAACTGCAATGCTGGGAAACAACTGAATGTTAGCAAAGCTGGAAAGAAGCATCAGACAAAGCACTGTTTCACAGTTCTCCCAAAATTTGACTTTCCTATCCTGAGTAAAAGTTTTAATCCAGTCCATTATTTTGCACTGAAATAATTAAAATATTCCCCAGAAATCAGTGGTCAAGCTTGTTTTGGGGAGCATAAATAACCAACCTCTATAAAGTCTCAGTTCACAATGAATTTGGGAAGACAGAGCTTGGGATACATTTGGAAGGAGAAGAACAAGTCTATCACATTATTTCTGCAGATTATAATCAGATATAATTTACAATGCTACCATTTCAATAAGAATATTCCTTATTTTTAATAGGTTCTTAGGTGACCTACAGAAACTCGAGTTCTGAGTTCCAGACCACATTTAAATATCTTCTCCTGTGTATCCAAAGCTACTTACAGATGTTTGCTCATTTTTGGCATCCAGATGAGGATGTTCTTTCACATCCTACCTGAGTGTGCTCAACTCCCAGCATTGATTATCACCATTAAGTTTGTTTGGAACACATCTTTATGTATCTCTCTACCTACCCTCTTCCAGGTGTCACCAGCCTCCTGTAGGCTTAAGTTAATTTGTGTTCCATTTCTTGGTGTCTCCTACAATAAAACAAAGACATCAGGATATGAATTATAATATTAAAGATATCTCTAATATTGAAGACAGGAAGAGAAAAACAGGACAATGTAACATAGAGTTACCAGGCCAACTTTCCATGAATTATAATAAGAAATAACAATTTAAAATTAAACCATTCGAAACAACATCAAAGGTTTGTGGTATCAGAGGAGCATTTGTGTGTGCCTTTGGGTAAGGCACTAAAACTTATTTCAGAGAATCACAGATTGGTTTGGATTAGAAGGGAACTTAAATCCCACCCAGTGCCACCCCTGCCATGGCAGGGACACCTCCCACTGTCCCAGGCTGCTCCAAGCCCCAATGTCCAACCTGGCCTTGGGCACTGCCAGGGATCCAGGGGCAGCCACAGCTGCTCTGGGCACCCTGTGCCAGGGCCTGCCCACCCTTTCTTCCTGATATCCCATCTAACTCTGCTCTCTGTCAGTTTAAAGCCATTTCCCCTTGTCCTGTCACTCCAGGCTCTCGTAAATTGTCTCTCTCCATCTTTCTTTTGTGTCCTTTCATGTACTGAAAGGCCACAATTAGGTCACCTCAAAGCCTTCTCTACTCTAGGCTGAACAATCCCAATTGTCTCAGCCTTACTTAATTGCACTGATTGCTTTTTAAAAGCATTTAATTTTGAAAGAAAATGACATAAAATTTCATAAACAGTTTAGGGATCAACTGCATAAAACTTCCTTTCTCTGCCTCACTGATTTATCATGAAAACACTCATCCTTTTCTTTACACCAGTGTTAGGGAAGTCACCACAATTTAAACAGAACCCCAAAGCTCCCATCTGTGTGCTGAAACACTTCTGTGATTTTGTGTGGTATTTTTTAGAGCTACACAGCCAGCAGCTCTCCTTCTCTGGGGAGAATGACACACATCTGATCCTTGCTGTGTCACTCCTGCAAACCAGAAAATGCAATTCTAATTATCAGAAACTGAGCAGCCCAGCTCGTGTTTCACACACCAGGGATGGGCTGATCCCAGCGGGTGTTACCCGAGCTCTGCTGACACAACCACACCTCCTCCAGCCTCACACAACCAGGAGCAGAGCACTGGTTACTCATCTTCTACTCAGGCACAACTGCTGGACTGAGCAGTGGTCACAGCACTGAGGTGAGCTCAGTTTGCTGTCAAAGAACGTGCCAGGATGAAATATTCTGCCTAAATAATGTTGCTAAAGAAAGTAGTTCAGAGAATACACCCAGCAGTTTCACACACACAGTCAGAATTAATCCTGCAGTAATTATAAGAGAATAAAATGTCTATGAGGATACTAATGCAATAAGAGTATAAAATTACTGTAAGCATATGTATGCATCCCACCTTCTTCTAAGGAATCCAGGGGAAAGAAGGGGGGTGTTCCCTGTTCCATCTTTTCTGTAGCAAATAAATTACAGCAGGAAGGATTCCAAACTCCACCCGAGCCCTTGCCGGTCCTCCTGAAGGAGTTCTGACCGTGGGAAGGGGCAGTGAAGCACCGCGCCGGTGGCCGCCCGTGCCCTGCCATCAACCCCGAACAGCCCCGGCCGATCCCGCGCCTCCTCCTCCAGCCCAAGCCAGAGTGGGAAGCGACACGGCCACGGGAAACCTCCCAGAAACCCGCGTGTCCCGTTCTGGGCTCCTCGGGACAAGAGAAACGGAGCTTCTGGAGAGGATCCAGGGAAGGGCAGCAAGGATGCTGAAGGGGCTGGTGCATCTCCGTGCCCAGGAAAGGCTGAGGGCGCTGGGGCTGATCAGCCTCGAGAGGAGCCCCAGCTGACAGGGGCCCTCAGCCCCGGGTGTCCCTGTGTGTCCCTGGGTGCAGGGAGGGGCAGAGCGGGGCCCAGGCTCTGCTCCGGGAGCCAGCAATGGCACCAGAGCCACGGGCAGGGACTGATGCACAGCAAGTTCCACCTGAACGAGGAAGAACTTCTTTACTGTGAGGGTGACAGCGCTGGAACAGCCTGCCCAGAGAGGCTGTGCAGAGTCCCACACCGGAGATACCCCAGCACCTGTACCGTGTGTTCTGGGATGGCCCTGCCTGAGCAGGGAGGTGGCACCGGATCGATTCCTTCCAACCTCACTCTGCGATTCTGTGATTAGTGACCCTGCGGTTTCAGTAATTCTGTGATCTCTGCGATTCTGTAATCTCTGCGATTCCTCTGATTTCCGTGTCCCCCGACCTCACACCACGGGAGCCGCCTCGGGGCTGCGCCGCTGACCCGGCCCCGCTCCCGGCGGGGCAGCGCGGCCCTCCCCAAGCGCTGCCCCCCGGCCCCGCCGCCCGGCTCCGTCACGGCACAGGGACGCCCCGCAAGGAGAAGGAGGGAGGGAAAGGGAGAGGGAAAGAGACGGAAGGGCAGAAAAGAAGAGGGAAGGGCAGGACAGGCAGCACTCACCGCCGCCGCCCCGCGCCGCTCCCGCCTCCCGCCGCCGCCATGTTTGTTGTGCCTCCCCCCGGCCCGGCCCGGCCCGGCCCGGCCCCGCCCACCGCAGTCTCGCGAGACCCGCGCGCCTGCGGGAGCGGAGGACGGGGGCGTTGGCTCTGACGTCACGGAGGCGGTGGGCCTGACGTCATGTGGGCGGTGGTCGTGACGTCACGGGGGCGCCAAAATGGCGGCGGCGGCGGGAGCTTGGCTGAGGGGCTGCGCGAAGGTGACGCCTCAGGGCGGGACAGGGGAATGGGGACAAGGGAAAGCTGCACCGTGTCCTGCTGGGCTGTTGCAGCTCCCCAGCCTGCTGGTGTTGCGTGGGGGTCTCTGGCCCGGGAGCTCTCGGGGTGCAGGGACAGCTCTGCGAGGCGCGGGGGGTGGTGGAGAAAAGTCCTTTTCTCCTCCTGCCTTGGGAGTTTGTGTGTGCAGGGGCGGTGCTGGCCAAGTTCGTGCTGAGGAAAGTTCTTGTTTGTCTTATGAAATGGTTGTGAGGAGGCAGCACCGTCCTGGCAGCAGAGGCGCTTTGAGTCTCCTTTAGTTACAGATCAGGAAAAGGCTGAGCAGCACCCAGAGGGTGCTGGCACTGCCCACGCTCCCAGGGAATGGGCACGGCCCCGAGGCTGCCAGAGCTCCAGGAGCCTTTGGACACTGCTCCAGGGGTGCCCAGGGTGGGATTGTTGGGGGGATGAGCTGGGCTGGAAGATCCTGTGGGTCCTTTTCATATTCGGAATATTCTTTGTTTTGCTAAACACACTCGTGGCACTGGAGGTGTGATCAAGACATGCAGAGATCCCCTTGGCTGTGCACGGTGAGATGTGCTGGCCTGGCACCTTCTCATGCAGCTCGTGGGTGTGTTGTGGCTCTGGAAATAAACTGAAATAAAGAAAACCAACCTCAGAAATGAAGGCAAGCTTCACATTTGGGAGCTTCTCTGCTGGGAAATAGGAGCTGTGTGGAAACCAGCTGGGATGGATACAGGAGTGGAGGTCACCAAGGCAAGCAAAGTGAGCTGAGGAAAACATTGCTTTGGGTTTTTTCTGTCTAAATGCTGCTGCCAGGTCCAGCATTAAAGTCTTGGTTTAGATTGTAAAACAAACAGAAGGAAACCAGGAGAATCTGATCTTGATCCGATCTTGTAAAGAGCTGAGGTAGAGGTAAGAATTGAGATAAACAGAAAAACCAATGTTATCAGCAACCAATTCTCAAAAGTGTGTGTTTAGTAGGGCAAGCAGTCTGAATCCTGTAGCAGCATAAATCACTACCTGCAGAAGAGCAGGAAAAGAAGGCAGGGAAGCATCATCCAAGGATTTAAGTAATGCACATGCTCTTTAAATAACTGCCTGAAATTACTGATACTACGTGGCCTCTAAGAAAAAACAGGTATACAATAATGTAGTGACTTGATTCTTTATTTAGTTTTTAAATCTAAATGTTGCACTAAAGCATAATTTCCACGCTGGGCTATTACTCCTCTGGTACAGCTGTGAGTTGCTGCTCTTTGTGTGGCTGTTGCCAGCATTAATCCCATCCCTTGGATGCATCCCACTGCTTCTCAGACTTTTCAAGGTGACCTTTTTAGGAATGTTCCTTTGCTCCTGCAGCACCGTTCCAGTCGTGTGTCCAACAACAACTGACCAAAGCATGGTTGGTAAATGTCTGAAACTTTGCTTTCCCTGCCACTCTCAGGGAAAGTGATGGGAAGGAGGGAAAGCCTGGTTTCAGGAGAGGTAATCCCAGATTGCTGTGAGGGTGGTGAGGTCCTGGCACAGGTTGCCCAGAGAATCAATCTCTGGCCACCCCAACCCTGGGAGTGTCCAAGGCCAGCTTGGACAGGGCTTAGGGCAACCTGGGCTAGTGAAAGGTGTCCCTGCCCATGGCAGAGGGTGGAACCGGATGAGCTTTAGTGTCCCTTCCAACCCAAACTACTCCATGATTTTATGCTTTATATTCCCAGTGATTCACCTTATTTATGCCACCATATATAAAGGAAAACACTTTTCTTTATACTTGGGAATGAGGCAGTGGAAGGAGCAGGAAGTGTGTGGGGTTTGCAGCCCTGTCACTGCTCAGGAAGCAGCACAGTGTTAAATAGGAATGTGCAGGTGTTAAATAGGAATGTGCATGTGTACACTCAGGTTTTTCCTTCTCAGACCTTGCCAAGGACAGACCTGCACAGGTGGGTGTTTGCACACCTGGGTGTCAGGTGACCCCAGCATAGCTGCATGTTCTGCCAATAATCCATTTCTGGCTGACTGCTCCCAGAACATGGTTACCTGGGGTTTAATCTCTATTAAAACAGTGTTTTCTTTATTTTGTGAAGCCCCACAGTGACTCCAGTAACTCCATCATCATTTCAAAGTGTTGCAGCTATTGCTGACCATCCAAATGTATTCCTCATTTAGCCCTGCTCACCAGTTTTATGTCACCAGGGGTGTTGAATGTGAATAAACACTGAATGTTCACAGCAATATTTATTTTCTCTATTACCACTTCTGACTGTTTGTTGTTGTTGGGTTTTATTTTATGCACAGCTGTTTGTGCCAAAATCAGAGTTTCCTTATCACAGTAGACATTTGCTTCTTGTCTCCAGAAGAGTTCTTCGATGTGTTTTGCATCAGTTCTTCAGCCAGGGAGTTGACAAGTGTTGAAAGCCAACATGAAAGAGGGGGAATTATTAGAAGGATCAAAGGAATTTTTACTTCCTGACCCCGGAGATTCTGCTGTTTTTTGAGGAATGCTGCTATCACAATGTGCATTGTGGAATTGCCCTGTGTTCTGTGAGCTAAACAGGCGCCTGCTGAGGGCACAGCCAGTCTGTTCCTCGCTCTGGGGTTAACAATGAGGGCTGCCAAAAATCTGTGTTGGCAGACGTGTGTTTTCATATATTTTATGGCACAGCTGTGTCTCTCCTGGGGGTTTCTGTCAGCAGTTGTCGTGGTGAGACGTTTGTGTCTCCACACTTCAGACTGACATAGCAGAAGTGACAGAAATCTGTAGCAAAGATCAGACCTGTGCACATCAGCCCCAGAGTGGGGAGCTGTGGGAGCAGAGCAGAGCCATTGCTCTGTCCTGCTCATTTTGAGCCAGATCCTTTATGCCAACTTCCTTTAAAATCCTAAGAAATTATTCTGTGTTTGGAAAGCATGTTGGCCTTCATACTGAACTTGCCTCTCTAAAGCCTGCTGTGAGCTAATTAAGTCTTTGAACAAAAAAGTTTTTAGGTCTCTGAGGGACAAAGCTGTCACATTATCTGTGTCCTGACAATCACTGTGTGTGGCTTCCTCCCAAAAGCCCCTGTTCTGTTCATTTTTGTGACTTTTGCATATTAGTGCTATTCCCCACAGTAAAATGCTCATCCCCTGCTCTTTTGGTTGGATAACCAATGCTTCTTGAATCAGTGTTGTATATTGTGGAAAAATGGGGAGCATAAGCATAAATCACTTAGTTTTAGTTCCTTCCTATGCTTTTAAAATAAATCAACCAAATACAACACATTAATTACTAGTTACACTATCAACGTACTAACTGTGGGATTTTAACTGTGTAGAAATTAACTGTACAGAAGCATTCAAATGCCAGGGCTTTGTCTACAAAATGTGTGCTCATTCTGAAAATCATTAAGTGGTGGATAAGCATTCAGTTTGAATACAGAAATCCACAGTGTAGTTAAAAGTTAGGCCCTTTCACAGCAAAATACCAATAATCCCCATGAGGGGCCGTCAGATTGCTTTAGAAACAAGAGTTGCTGGTCCCTAGAAAAGCAGGGAGAAAGCTAAAGTCAGTCATTAAAGCTGACAGGCCTGTAAAAGTCATTGTATGTGTATTTTATATTTACTCTTATCATTTTTGTTAATGAAAACATTAATTCTATTGAAATATCCACTAACCGCTCTGAATATTGCAGTAGACTTGCAAAATTCTCTATAAAAATAAATACTATAAATACTAAAAAATAAATATCTATAAAAATAAATACAGGGTTTATTTGCTGTAAACACTAAAATTGACTAAAAAATGCTTGTGCATACTTTGTACAATAATCTTGTGTTAGTAAACTTCCAGAAAGAAAACTGTTTCACGTTAAAAGAAAAGTAATTAAAGGATATTTTCTTTTAGGACACAGGGGAGGGGGAGGTTATATTTTCTCAAAAGCTGTCAAGCTGAACATTAAATGTAAGTTCTATTTCCCAATCATTTACTGAATAAAAGCACTGGGTAAAGTTATATATTGCTGTCTGCATACAAATCTGACTGGCTGCATGTTCTGTATTTGTTGCCAACAGCTGAGGAGACACATGCCAGCACACTTGGCTCCTTGGAGGGTTTCTCCCTGTGTTTTCAGATCCTCCAAATCAGAACTCAAGCCAAATGTAGCCAGTGGTGGACTTGTCTGTGCTCCACTTCAAACGTTCACTGAAGAGGAGGCCATGCTGAAAGACATGGGTAGCTATTATCTGTAGTTAAAATTCAGAAATGTTTTAAGTAGAAGGGATATTTTAGCTTAAAATTTTGTTTTCATTATTTCTTTCTGGTCAAATGTTGAGGTTTTTTTGGGCGAGTTGTGCTTTACGCCTTGTGTTGCTTGGGCTACTTACTTTTTCTTCTGACATGGATAACCTGTCAGAAGCACCACATTCCTGTTATATTGATCCCCAAGGAGTCTGTTGGAATATTTACACGTTTTCTTTCTTCTCTTCATTGCAGTGACCAAATTTGCCCAGGAACGAGTTGCACCTTTCGTGCAAAAAATGGACGAGAATGCCAAAATGGAAGACTCCATCGTACAGGGATTGTTTGAACAAGGGGTCTGCACACTTCTACCTAATCTTTTATTTGGAAAGTAACATCATTTGATGAATCTCTAACTGTGCCTTGTTCAGATTTTTAGATGAAAAAAATGAGGCATATTACTCAAATGAACTAATGGATCATTAAAAATTTTGGAGTTGTCAATCACACGACAACTTTCTTTACAGCATTATCACTCTCCATCTTTTACTGTAATTTTTTTTCCATCTCCCCCATACCACATACTTGAGCTTATCTTTTAGTTCCTTGTCTTCCCTCCCTCACATTTTTTTTAGTTGGATAAGCATAATTGGATGCTGGAAAGGCCATGACTCCCAAGTGTTGATGGAGAAGAGAACCAGGAGTCCTCTGTGCCTTACTGGGCAGCCATGAGGACTTACATTGCCAAAATCCTCGTGTTCATTCCTGGATTCAATTTTAGCTTTTCCAGCTTTCAGGACTAACAAATTTATACATTTGCACCTTTTCCATTTCAGCTGATGAGTATTGAGCTTGGGGAAGAATATGGAGGAACTGGAGCTTCATTTTTTTCAATCATATTGGCAGTGGAAGAATTGGCCAAAGTTGATCCAGCTGTGGCTCTTGTGTGTGAACTCCAGAACACTCTAACAAATAAGTTGTTCACCACCTATGGAACAGAAGAACAAAAGAGAACTTACCTGCCCAGGGTGTCTAAAGATACAGTGAGTCAAAGTCTTACTTTACTTAACTACTAAAATTATATTATTGTTTAGTAATGTTAGTGGGATTTTTTTCCAGCGACTAATGGTGTGTGCAGCTCTGGAAAATATGTGTGAACTTTAAAACACTGGTTAGAGCTGAGATCTCTGGTGATACAGATACATCCTGTCATCAGTAGCTGAGAGGTAAAAGTGGAAAGGCACTTATTAGTTTCATTAAAATTTAATTTACTGTGGAAAGAACTGTAAAGCAGTTGACTTTGAGAGATGTGTAATTACACAGTGTTTCTATTCTTAATCTCCATAGCTGAAACTTGGTTACTTTAATGCAATAGATTAAAATATTTGAATGTAAGAGACTTGTGCTGGCTTATAAGTTACATTTTCCTTGTAGGAAATCCTATTTTCCTTGTAGGATTTATTTATATTTGTGCAAATTAAATTGGCATTTTCCCTCCCCTTGACAGTTAGGGAGTTTCTGTCTTTCGGAGGCTGGGTCTGGCAGTGATGCTTTTTCTTTGAAGACTCGAGCTGAAAAGAAAGGAGACTACTACATTATCAATGGCTCAAAGATGTGGATTAGCTTAGCAGAGGATGCAGGAGTTTTCTTTGTCATGGCAAACACAGACCCATCATTAGTAAGTTGCTACAGAATTCTTGCATTTCAGTGACAGCTGCTGATATATGAAACTGGATTTTATACTAATAATGTGATGTTAGAGGTTAATACTCTGTGCACCTGTTCCTAGCTGACTGCAAACCTTTAAAAATATTTCCCAACAAAACTTGAGAACATGGTGAGCAATTTGATGAACTCCTCCAACCAGGGCAAATAAAAATGTCAGGATCATGGTTGCTTAGATGAAGAGCACTGGTGGTGTTCTTTTCCAGCCTTTCTGGCTTAGCTGGCAACTTCCTGTTGTTAAAAGGCAAAATAGAAAACTAAAAAGTATTTTGGAGTAAAATATGTCCAGTAAAAAATTACATAGCTGAATATGCAACTAGCAGGTTTGTGCCCAGTCTGGATGTAGGTAGTAGATTTTGAGGGATATTAGTATGAAAACCCAGTTTTTGATTATTTTTAATTCCCCCCAGGGATACAGGGGAATTACATGCTTCATAGTGGATCGCAGCACGGAGGGGCTTCACATGGGGAAGAAGGAGGACAAGCTGGGAATCAGGGCATGTTCCACCTGCCCAGTCACCTTTGACAACGTGAAGGTATTGTAAGTTCAGCTGCTGAAACATAATTTGTGCACAACTGGAACCTGACCACACGTAAGGAAAGAATGGTAACTAAATTCCCTGTTTTTTCCCTTAGACACAATGATTGTTGGGCATATTTTAACATTTTCCTCCCATGGGAATCTAGAGAGGTGTTGGATTTCTTAAATTTTGATGTAGTTTTTCTCAGGCTTCAGTTTATAGGCATGTGAATGTGGGAATGCTCTAATCAGGTATCCTAGGAATCAAACTGTGGTTTATGTTTTATGCCTTCACTCATGAGGAACAATTGATAAAACTTGTGAACCCTTTTAAAAGTTGCAAAGCAGAATAGAACAGGAATAATTGGGTGATTTTACTTTTTAGGTTCCTGAGAGCAATATCCTGGGACAAGTTGGACAAGGCTATAAGTATGCCATTGGAATGCTCAATACTGGCAGGATAGGGATTGCTGCACAGGTGGGTGATCTGGCTTGTTACTGGGCACAGCCAGGATATAATTTGAGTTTGGACTGAAATTTGTGGAATATTTAAAGCTGTTTAGAAAATACTTTATTAAAAGCTCGATTGCCACTAGATGTCACTGTTCCCGTAGCAAAGTTACAGCAGAGATGGGCACAACTGCCAGTGGGAAAATTCTCCTGTGGTGACATAAGCAATAGGCATAAAAAACATTAAATGGCAATTAGCTTGTCTTTGGTCGTTAACTTATTGCTACTGAGTTATGTCCACATTCTTGTCTTCCACTATGAAAATTTATTTTACAAAGAAAACTAACTTCAGAAAATTTAACACACTGAAGTATATCAATTTCTGCTTCCAGATGGGATTGTATAGGGCTGGCAAATGTAACCTAGTGCTAACTGATTTTTTTCCCAACAACTTATTTTTAAATGTCAACTTATTTTTAAAATAAATGTGATTTTCTCTAGCAGAACTGTTCCAGTTCATTGTTGTGTTTGCAAATTGCACTGTATGGCATCTTAGGGGAAAATATTTTCTGACCTTGGAGTTATTTCAAAATGTTTTATTTTGCTGTAAAGTCAGTTTAGATTTCAGAATGCTGCTGATCTCAGTGGAAATCAGGTTCAGCCCCAGAATAAGATTACTTGTGATAAGTTTTTATATTTTAATTTACTTTTGGAAGTAATATTTTCTTTGTTTATACTTTGTTGTGCAATATTTCTGCACTACCAATCTCCTTTATCTTTTGCCCTGGTTTGGAGACAGACCAGAAGGAATCATCTTCATAAAACTGAGTTTTTCCACATGGCAATACACTATGCTGACAATTGGGCTGGCGTTTTCATCATTTCTAAAGATTACCTCTGATTAAACTTTGATATGGCATTTAAAAAGGGCTGTGAGCCCCATTGTTCCCAGAGATATAAATAATCTAAAGGGTCTGGCAGTAAAATACATGGTCTGGATTTTACTCTTAATTACTCCAAGTTGCACCTTAATTAAAAGTTAAGGTCAGGTAGTTGTTATATCTTAGTTACTGCCTTCTTGGCACCTTCAAATTAAGAGAAATGGACTTGACAAGAACAGCAGCTCTAAAGCCCTGTGGTATTGAGTTTAGTTTTGCAGTAGTAATAGTTTTAAAAGATAATGAAGATCTTATAAAATGTAATTGTGGCTTTGAAAACAGTTTCAGGTGGTTTTAGTGCAAGGCAGCTGCAATGTTATTACAGGTGCTGAAGTTGCTGTGCTTGGTTCTTATAATTTATATAAGGAGATGACAAATCTGATAATGAGGCTGATTAGCAGCAGACTCCATTATTTCCTTTATTGTTTTCCTATGTATGATTTTTTTTTTCTGTTGGACATCATTAAAAGTAGTTTTTCTAAGCTGCCTGTTGTGACACTTTACTGCCTCTGCCTTTGTGGAAAGACAAAACGGATCTAAATTCTTCTACAATTGTTCTGCAGAGTTGGAAGATAGTGCAAGAAATGTTATCTCTCCTTCCACTCCACTAAGTTTCTAACTTCTGAAAGAAATTGCTAATTCTGGCAATTCAGTCTGGTGTCCTCTAGAAAATGAGAAATTATTTTGGTTATGAAAATACTTTTGATTAATCATTCAGCTTATTTTTACTTTAATAGGGTAATGTAGATCTATAGATCTTCAGTTTACAGTCATTTTCTTATGCAATTATGAATTTTCCAAAAAAACCAATATTTTTTTGCAATTACAGTTGACCCATAAGTTTTGTTCAAAAAATGAGTGGTAGTGTTTTCATAAATACTTGCCTGTGGTAAGAAATGGGCATGTAATAGGTTTGTTCCTCAAACTTTTCCTTTTTATAACTCACCTCAGTTTGTCTGATAACTCAAAAATTTTGGCTCCTAGGATTCTCTATACAAGTTTTAGCAATATCTAGGTAAGAAAAAAACAACTTTCCTCCTGGATATCAACTTGCCTGACTAGAAGATGACCAATTATTATCATCTCCCTTAGGTGCATTCAATTAATCAATTTTTTTCTGACCATATCTTTATTTTTCCTTACAGATGTTAGGACTGGCCCAGGGGTGTTTTGACCGTACAGTTCCCTACACAAAGGAGAGAGTCCAGTTTGGGAAAAGTGTGTTTGATTTCCAGGTACTTGTTAATGGACACAGGAGATGTTTCCTCCCAGAGAGAACAGTGACCACAATAAACAGTAAAATTAGCATTATGGTTTACTTAATTTATGTTCCACTTCACGTCTTGTCTCTCCTTCTCAATATTTGAGGAGGATTTTTCAAAAATAAAATTCTGGATAAATGTTCATCCACATAAAATTCATCATTTCAGTGCTGTGTGCCTTTGCAAGTGCCACATAAATAATTTAAAACTCAAAAATATTTTGGACATATTCCTTTTGCTTGATAACTTATTGACATTCTTTGAAAATAATACACATGGAACTCCCTTCTGATTTTAATATCCCACTATACTCCAGGTTTTATACCCTTTCATGAGGTGGAGGGGAAGGGCTTTTTCTGGAGACACTAGAAATGATAAAAAGATGAGGAAAACTGATTGAATTATTAGATTTCCTGTCTTGTACAAAGACATTTAGTTTTCATTATAATATCTGTTTCTTACAGCAAAAAAGACTCTTTGTTGCAAAAATGATGTATAGTTTAATAAGGAAGATACATAATTGTAATTACTATAGTAATTTTCTTGTTAAAAGAAACCTACATCTCAGCTGAAGAGAAGGAACATTAGCACTACTCATAATTTATGCAAATTTTAGGAAGCGCTCATAGATACCTAGGAAATGATTGGAACTATGTCTTTTGAATGGGAAATGGAATTTATAATTGCCAAATCATTTTGGTATTTTGACCTGCCTATATATTTCTGCAAATCTGAGGGAACGGTGTTAATGTTCTAATAAGATGAAAGATTTCGTTGTGTTTTAGACTACTAAATGTTCATTTTCAATGATCATAATATTTGGGTGTTCTTAAACAAACCCATTCTTCTGTAATACCATTCAGATGTGAGCTCCATCACCTCTTTCCTTCCCCTTGAATCCATTCCTCAGTCGTGTCCTCTGTACCTTCAAGCTGCTTCTAAGTCTTGTCTTGTGCCTCTGGGACAAGGAAAGGAGTTGTCACCTTGCTAGTTCTCCACTTTTATTCAAGAAATACTTGCTTACATGTCTTCCTTTGCTAAGCTCATTAGGGAACCAGACCTGGTTTTGTCTCAGAGAACAGCTGCAGAATGAAAACGCAGCTCTGCCTTCCTCCATGCCTTTGTAATCCCGAGGAGGATGTTAAGATTGGGATAAAATCTTCCTTTCTATTCCTGGGTTTAAATTGGTAACCCTCTGCCCAGCCAGTCAGGCAAAAAGAGCCCCAGTGCTCCTGAATCCAAGAACAGGAAAGGGGAGAATAGGACTGCAGTTCCTGAAAGCATTTCAGTGGCCCAGGAGTTTTCCCAACCTCTGTCAATGAACACGGAATTACTTCCCACTTCATGTTTTTATTTTAGAGTGCAGGTACATCCCGTGGTGAACACAGTGGTTGTTGCTGGGAGCTGCAGTGGGGCTGTGGCTCTGTCTGAGTGCTGTGGTGCTGTTGCAGGGGATGCAGCACCAGATTGCCCAGGTGGCCACGCAGCTGGAGGCAGCCAGGCTGCTGACCTACAACGCGGCGCGGCTGGCGGAGGCGGGCAGGCCGGCCATCAAGGAGGCCAGCATGGCCAAGTACTTCACTGCTGAGGTACCTGCAGCTCCCTCCGTCCAGGCCTTCATTCCACTGCTGCTAGAGCTCCTTCTGTTACCCTGTGTGTGCTTGTAATTCATCTTTGCTGTGAAATCTCTGGATGTACTTTTAGCTCAGGTGCCACATCCCTGGAGGTGTTCAAGGCCAACTCAGATGGGGCTTGGGGCAACCTGGGCTAGTGGAAGGTGTCCCTGCCCATGGCAGGGGGCTTGGAATGAGATGAGTTTTAAGATCCTCTCCAACCTAAACCGTTCTGTGTTTCTCAGTCCATGCACAGAATCTAAAGTAAGTCACCAAAGAATAAGCTGCTCATGCCCCTAAATAAAATTTTTAAAACCAACCAACAATGCTAAAAGAGGAGAGAGAATTAATACTTTCACTTATTGAGAAAGATTTAATTTTCTTATAGATCTTATTGTGGCATGAGAAATGACACTGTAAAGAGTTCATTTGTGACCATTTCAGCTCTGCTGGTCACATCTGTGAGTCTTAAAGTGACTCAAAACTGGATGACTTCTCTCTCTTTGCAATTGCTGTCTTGCATACCACTGCTGGTCTTTTGCACAGAGCAGCGTAGAAACTATTGCTGTAACAATTAGTGAACTCCTGATATCCTCTGATTTATGCTGTTTGTATTCTAACATGGCTAGCTGAATACCAAAACACCCATCCTTCTTCCCTCCTGTTCTAGTCACTGCTTTATTCCTGTTGTTAATTAGGTGCAAAGTATAAGTTTTACTACCACTGTGGTGAAGTTGAATCCTGTAACTCTGAAACTCTCTTCATAGGTTGCAACACTGACAACCAGCAAATGTATTGAATGGATGGGAGGTGTTGGATTCACCAAAAACTACCCAATAGAAAAGTACTACCGTGACTGCAAGATAGGTGAGTGCCACTTGCTTACCAAGTATCTCTTGTAGCTTTAGTGCTATTAAAGTTTGAGGAAGAAGGGCTGGCTTTTTTTCTCAGCATGTTTTTTTCCTTGAGACAGTATCAACACTAGTTCAAAGGCTCAGATATAAAACTTTAGATATAAATGTATGTACATACAAAGCTTGTTAAAATATTTCATTAGATACCAACAAAATACAGACACAAACGCTGTGTCCCATTCTATTAAGGAAGTTTCTGAAAAAAAAAAAGAATTGAAAATACCTTCATTGGCTTTAAGATCTGAATCCATGTGGAGTTTTCTTTTCAAGGCTTTCTTGTTTATCAGGATAATCCTTGGACACAACAGTTGGGTATTTTTAAGAATATTACCCTTTGGCTTTTATTATAATAGCATTTGGAACTTGTTCATTTTTGTTGGCTATTTAAGAATTGCTTTTCAGGAAAATCTCTTTGCATTATGTGGTGCCAGCCAGAAAAGTGCTCTAAGTGTTACAGATAATAAAATATAAATGTTTATAATACTATATAAATAATTACAATTCTGTGCTAGTACTTGCACAGTAAAGCTTCATTTTATAATTGTAAAGGTTCTAACTGGACTTTAGGATGACATTTTGGTCTCTTCATAAATTCACTGTGGGTTTAGAGTCTACTAATCTGTTTTCTTCTGATTTCAGGTACAATATATGAAGGAACTTCAAATATCCAGTTGAGCACAATTGCAAAATTCTTAGCACAGGAGTACTGAAACCATAAGGACTTCCTTGATGCTAAATGAAAATTATTTCCCTGAGCACTCATTGTGAATTACCCATTTATTTCTAATTACAGAAGGCACTGATGACATCATAAATAAGAACACATCATCACAATGAAATCATGGGGAAAACCATGAATTCCCCATTTCAGGAGACTGGGTAATTCATGTGAAATCATGAATTCCACATCTAAATCCAGGCTTCTTTCTGCCTGAGAGAATTCCTAGCACTGGATTTAGCTCCGTTAGCTCATGCCAGCAGTTCATCTCCACTTGGAGATTTCAAAGTGAAAACAAAGGAAGCCAAATCCCTGGCATTTCTGTTGAGCCACCTGGGAGAAGGGGCTCTCCACGTGCAGCAGAGCTGCTGGAGCTGCAGTTGGGATATGCTGCCTGCATTAGCATGGGGTGCAAAGAGAGGGAAGTGGTGGTTTCCTCTCTCCCAGGTGGAGCTGCTGTAATTGGAGTCATTTTTATAGCAGCCCTCAGTGTGTTCTTAAGGATATCTTTGTAATTAAGCCCTTGCAGCCCCAATTTGTACTCCTGAAAGGTGGATAATATCCACCTCCCTTTCCAGCCTTCTCAGCTGTTAAGGGTTTTAATCTAAGAGCCTATTTATAGTTCTCCTTTCATAAAAGGTTGAGTTGAAATCTTTCTGAAATGGGGTTAAAAAAGCTCTAGTAGTTCTGCAAAAGGACAGATATAAGCTGGGTAATGGGAGTGCTGTGATTCTACCTCACAGTGGCCTTTCCACATTCAATGCATTTTACAAACTTTAAAGGAGACACTGTTAATTTGCAGCCTAGAATTCCTTGCTCTTGGAAGTTAGTGATTCTCTAGCACAGTTTTTCCCTTTTTTAAGAGAGAAAAAAGGGCAGGGGGTTGGGAAGTATTTGCTTTTTTTATTTGTCTCTGTTTACTCTAAAATTAGACATTTTATTTACAGCAGAAACCTCTTCAGTGCTGGAGAGCTAATTAACAAATAATCAAGAGACAGGAAGCTTAATATATGAAAAATCATCCTAATTGCTGTAATTGGCAATCTGTTTCAAGTGTTTTGGGGAGGGAAGTATTGGTTTTCTGGTTTTGGCTGACTTAGAAGAATCTCTTTTTTAAAGCTTGCCTTTCACTGATGATTCACTCTGAGTGGAGCTTAGAACATTATAGGCTGAGACTCCCAGAGGATTTCCTAGCAAAACCAGGGCAAGTGACACTTAACAAGTGGGATTTGTAAAACAAGCAGTGCCTTAGACAAAGAAACAAGCAAGGATGAAAAGCACTATTAAAAAGTTCTCTGACTTCAAAAGGAAGTAACTGCTTTAGTGAATTAATCCCTCCATATACACGCTTTGCCTGTTAATGGGCAAAGAATTATTGTGGTGATTATCCTTATGCCAGTAAAAAAGTCCTTCCCGTATCAGTTTGATCAAGAGCTTTGAGATTTACAAAAATACATTAATAGGAAGGTAGACTAGATGGTTTCTGAAGTTTTCTTCTAGCAATATTATTATTAATCATTATCTTTATTAATACATTTCAGATTTACTTGCAGGCTTTCTTTCAGCTGAATCGAAACAGCAGGGGAAATTGAGATTAGAATAAAGACTACAGACACCACAACATTTAACTACACTTATTCTGCTCAACACAGTCTATCTGTGAATCTAAAATAATCATAACCACACTGCAAAATGCTTGAGTTAATGTTGATTACTGTGCTGAGTTGTGCCAAGGTGAGGCAGGCCTTGGCTGCTGAGGTTTAATCTGCTTTGCTCGCAGTGTCCACAGAAAACAGGGTTTGGTTTTTGCTGTGATCTCCTGGTTTGAGACACTGTCAGCTTGGCATCTGCAGTTTTGTGTGAGACTGAGGACTGGCAACACTTAACTGATTCAATACAGTGCCAGAAGCAAACCCTTTGTGGAGGAAAGTGCAGAGCTCTTTGAAGGACTGTTAAGGGCTGGATATCCAGGATTATGTAAAAAGGCTCTCTTTGTGTAGAACTGTGTTAGGTATCCATTTGAAAAAATAACCACGGAAAAATGAGCTTAATGTGGTTCCTCACAGTCTGATATGGGATGCCTGAGTCCAGGAAACAGCCTGAACATCCTCATCAGCAATTCAACAGTAGCTGATGAGCTTTTTTTTCTCAATAAAGCAAGGTCAAGCCTTTAACTAATGTTACAGCTGTAAATATTTCATGTCTTTGTTATGTATTCCATATTTTGTACACAGTTTTGAAAGAAATAAATCATGTATTGTATTTGTATACAAAATCTTGTGGAGGAATATGTGCACAAATCAATTACAACCCCTGAGTAACTTTCCTTGTTGTTTTAAGAGGACAGGTGCCTGTGTGGAGAGCATTGGCTACTCTGGTCAGTGATTCTGGGGAGAGTTAACTTAGAGAGTCACAGAATGGTCTGGGTTGGAAGGGACCTTAAATCCCACCCCTGCCACAAGCAGGGACACCTTCCACTATCCCAGGTTGCTCCAAGCCCTGTCCAAGCTGGCATCATTTCCTCCCCTCAAGGCTGATTCCATTGCTGCTCTGAACTCAGATGTTTGGTTAGGAATGAGAAGTGCTGTGCTTTTGTCCAGGAGCTGTTTAGAGCTGCCTGTGCTCCCCAGCCCTTGTTCTAGTTTGGGACAGGCATTTTTGGGTGGTCATAAATGCCAATTCTACATTTGGCACTGTGGGCACAGGCTGCAGAGCTGGTGTGGGCAATGCTGGGAGGCTTTCTGAGCTTTTAAGCTGTTTTATGCACTCAATATGTATTTTATTAGTGGCTTTTCCCTTTTTATGCCCTTAGTCCACCCAGTGTGTTGTCCTGGAACAGCAGCTTCAGTATCAAATGTTGCATGTGAGCTTCCCTGGTTAGAGGAAAATACCTGTATTGAGAATGTATCGAAAAGTGCCTGAATTTTGGTTTTCACTTGATACAATGCTAATCTTGTATATAAGTTAATGGTTCCCTAACAATCTGTCATTTAAAACTGTTACCAATATTGCAGGTTTTGTACCAGGACAGAATGCCTGTGTCATGTCAGCTTTCTCTAGTTCTGTTCTGGTTGGTGATCGAGGCAGATTTCCACAGAAGGGTTTAATCGCTACTTGGGAAATACTCAAATACAACATTTTATATCATCTTTTCTCTGCTGTTGTTCTTTCTTTCCTATTTTCTTTTCCCCATGTAAAGATTGTGTTAGAAAAGGCTTACATGAACTACAGAGTTATTGTTCTTTGGGAGCCTTTTGCTATGTAAAGACTTTTCTAATTAACATGTTATTGCATTTCCACTTGAAAAT
The DNA here is from genome assembly GCA_013399835.1 of Leptocoma aspasia. Lineage (NCBI taxonomy): Eukaryota > Metazoa > Chordata > Aves > Passeriformes > Nectariniidae > Leptocoma > Leptocoma aspasia. The sequence goes on from VXAX01004350.1 coordinate 62,036, forward strand.
CTTTTGGTGAGAGACACATTTCAAGTTCTTCTACCAAGCTAAGCTTGATTGGAAGCCCAGTCTGCTTTGAAAGCAGCTGTCTGACTTCCCTGAGCTGGTACTGGATACACAAAAGCTGAAGAAATGCTTTTCCTCAGCCCCAGAATGTATTCAGGGTAACTAGAAATAACCAGTGTGTTCCCTAATAGCTTGTTTAATGTCCAAAGGAACATGCAGTGTACACGGTAACATTTTTTTCTGGTGAAATACGTAGAAATATAAATCAAAAATATGTGCAGTCTCACTAGACAGTAATAGCATTTTTATATATTTTGTCTTTCAAGATCATTTGGATTTACATCTTTCTGAAACTATTCTCTCTCTCTCTCTCAGTAACTGTAGAGCTGCTAACACTGGAGGACTTAGACAAACTAAAAAAAAAATCAAGTTTTTAGTGACTCTTTTTTAGTGAGGCTAAAGAGGGGCTGTTTGCTGCCTTCAGTCAGGAACGTTGAGCCAAGTCTCAAGCAGTGTCTCAGCCCTCAGTGGAGCAGAATAATTTTCTGATCATCCTTCTCATCACATTAAGTTTGCCACAAGTGTCCTGGATGTTTTTGGCCTGAATTGTTTTCAAGGACACCCTGTAAAATTCTTTGATTTCCTAATTTGCATTCTAAATATGCAAATTAAATGCAAATTTTTCAGTATAAGCAGAGCAGGTTTAATTTAATACTGTGTTGCTGAGGTTTTCTGCTTTTGTTCAGATCATTCCCAAAGACATGATAATTACATGTTTGACATTAGCTTCTCCGGACACTTTTTAGTTTTCTGTAGAAGAAATTTGCTAAACTGATGTAAAAATAGTCCAGGAATAATTAAAAAAATAAAAGTTAAAGGTTCTGGAAGCATAGTTAAATAGTGAAAAGCTCCAAAGAACTTATTTGGTCAATGAAGCTGCTGAGGATAGAATTGGTCCTCTCAATGTCTGTCCAACCAGGCTTTAGAAGGAAAATAATTTTCTGGGTTTAATTGCAGCAGTGCCTACATTTGATTGATAAAGCAGGTTATTTTAACTGTTGCTTTAACAATAAAAGCTGGATTCAGCAGGATATTTGTCATAAAATACATTTGAGTGCCATGCAGGATTCAATTTCCAAGGACCAAAGGAAGGTGCAGCAACAGATCTTCCATCTAAAGCTGGAAGAATTTTAGCTCTACTGTACTTTGACTTCAGTGATCCAATTTGCAGAGATAAACAATTCCCTGGCAGTAGTGCAGCTTGCCATTATTTAATAATTATTTAAAATGTGCCTTGTTGCCCTTGTGTGAGAATCTGGGCTGCAGGGGGGTGCTGGTTGTGCTCTGATTCTTCAGGGGCTGACACAGCACTGGGTTAAAGCACCCCAAGTCTGGTGTCTCAGAATGTTCTAATTTAATAGCAAACCTTCTCTATCCTGCTGCTTCTATTTAGAAGTGTCCAAAAATCTTTTTTTTTTTTTTTTTCCAACTGTAAAAGCCTTCTGGCACTAAATTACATCTATTCCTTGACTGAAACATATCTGCTCTATGCTAACCTCATTATCCAGGAATGATTTCTAGAAGAGGAAGTGAAGAATAATTAAATCATTCCTAACTGAAGGAAATGCTTCGCAGAACTATGCAAATTCCAATTTGGCCAAGATGCTGTGGTTTCAGATTCTATTTCTGGGAAGGGCAGAGGGAGAAACAGTTATTTTTGGAGTCATGGGCAGCTGGATTCTCGCTGCAGTTTTCTCTCTTACCCTGAGCTGGGAGTGGGCTCCCAGGGACATCCCTGCTGAGGAGGGAGCACAGTTCCTGCCACCAGCCTCCTCAGTACCTGTCCTGCTGTGAGTGCTGGTAAATTAACTTGTCCCCCTTGCTGCAGGTGTCACCTGCTTTGCTAGGTGCTGGCTGAGACCCTGAATTGGGGCATCTTCCTGCAAAATGGTCCCTGAGCCCCCGTCTGAATCAGCGACTCGTCAGCAGTGCTGCCCTGCCCTTGCTGTCAGCACAGGGCAAAGCTGTGAGGGGACAGACACTTCCCCCACTTAGCCTGGGACACAGTGCCTGGAATAAAATCAGGATTGGATTTTGGAGGTGGAAAATGAACTTGCTGTGTGTGTGCTCAGCAGGAGTGAGCCCACGGGCTGGGCACGGCCCTCTGGGGCTCTGCACTCACATCTTTAGATTTTCACATTTTTCCGTCTGCAGATCTCACTCTTCCAAAGCTTAAGGCAAAAAGAGGGTAAAAAATCCCCTCACAACTAGCTCTTTCTATGTGGGAATGTTTGCAAATATATTAGTGATGTGTAATTGATTTATTAATTGGGAAAAATACAATTAGCGTGCTGGAAGAACAGCTTTTCAGGGCTCCACAACTTGGGTCTTTCAAGGAATCAGATTGCTGAAATGAGTTATGCATTCAAGAAATCCACTTAGAATTAAGAACATATGTCCTACTTTTCCAGCTTTTCCTTTAAAAGTTGCATATTACAATAATGGAGTGTAAAGAGTAAACTTCGGTGATTTGCAAAAGGCACCAGCCTTGTGCCTTTTCCAAACTGGTTGATTTATGTGCTGTTTGCTGTTTTTGAGAACACAAAACAATTAATTCATGTGTGAAAAGAACAGTGAATTAATCCTAGAGAGCCCTGGAGCCTTTAAAGACCTGAATCCTATGTTGAGCTCGTTTAAAACTTGCATAAGAAATTAATGTAGAATAAAGCCCTTTAATTTGAAAAGTGCATCTATAGTAGGTGTCCCTAGGATATCTTCTGGATCATTATTCAGAAAGGTTAAGGAGGACTTTATTTTTTCCTTTCTTTCTTTCTTTCTTTCTTTCTTTCTTTCTTTCTTTCTTTCTTTCTTTCTTTCTTTCTTTCTTTCTTTTCTCCCCCCTTATATTCAGTATGTATTTTCCAGTTTGCAGCTCAACGTGGTGCATTTCAACTTATAAAGAGGCAGAGATTTTAAAAAGAAATGGGGAGCTTTTTATTCACCTTCCACTTAATTTCCTTGCTGCCTTGCCAGTCCCAGCTTAATGAATGTAATTGCTACCTTTGATGAAAATACTATTATCAAGATCACACATTACATTGGAAAACAGTTTTTCTTTAAACACAGCTACTGCAGTCTCTAATTATGCATGTAACAAGTGGCTCCTGAACAAAAGAGCATGTTGTCTACAATTGCTAGGAATTGGAGCAAGGCAAATTTGAACAAAGAACAGATTAGATTTGCTCCATGCTCCACAAAGCGCATTCCCCTGATTAATTTCCTGCAAAAACTAAAACAATTCTCTCTTAAAAGAAACTAACCCTCATCCCCAGAATGATCCATATGCCATTTGTGTCAATCTATATGATGATAATGGGTACAGATTTAAATTATTAACTATTAGGTGGAGTAAAATAGGAAAGCTCTTTTATAAACTTACCTTTTCATATGTAAATAAGCAGTACAAGGACTTAAGGAACAAAAAACCTGACTTTTCTGTGGAAACCAGGAGCAAGAAAGCACCCAGTAACTGAAAGTCTGAATTGTGCATGTATAATCCAATTATTTTGTCAGTTTACTCTGTGCTCCATGTTCTGCACAGGCACTGCAGCAGGAGGACCAATGTCCTGTTGGGTTTTCCAAGGATGACACATTTGAGGGCTGATTTCCTTGTTTCCATTTGAGGAGAGTTCTTCTGAAAAGGCTTTCATTTAATTCTGAAAACAAATCATTTTGTCAACAGGGTTTAATGAGCCAAAACCAGATTTTGGAGATATATTTTGCTATCATTCCATGGAAAAGTAGGTAAAATTTTGAATTAGTACTTGGCCTCAGATAAAATCCTGCAATATGGATTGAATTGTTTTTTGGTATTTCTAATACAAGGAATTAGTCACAGCAGTTTAGAACACAGTGTTATTTTTCATTCCTACTTGTATTGATCCAGGATCCCTAGCTGCGGTACAGGATGCATATAAACCACAGTCAGGTGGGTAAAAGCCAAAAAAATAAAGAATTCTGCTCCAAGGTGTTTACAAGCTGGGTTAGGACTGGGTGTGAACTAATACAAACCAGGGTCTAGATTGTTTTTTAAGGAAAATTCCTTCTGTCCTAGGAGGAAATAACAGCAGGCATGGTGGGTTTGGTGCCAGCAGTGGCAAAGTGAGGTGGCAGAGGTGTGTGTAATAGCAGCCTGCTTTTCCCTGCACAAGAGCTGTCAGTCTTTGTGTCCTCTGTCACTACAGAGATTCCAGGGACAATCGTGCCCCTGTCCCACCTGTCATTTATCCCTCTCAGTCCCAAAAGGTGCTCTGTTTGCAGGTTATCACAGTTCTTCCCAGTTCACATTACTTGTAGTCATAGAAAATCTTCAAAATCTACCCTGCAGATCAGAAAAAATAAAATCAAAACCCCTCCCAATTTTAAATGTGGATAGAATTAATCAAGATGTAATTATGACACAAAATGAAATTACTTGGAACATAAAATCCTTCTTCACCATCTTTAAGAAACTGAATAAAAGCAAATGTAAGACATTTCTTAGAAATGAAAATAATTTCTGTTTCCAGACAGTTTTTCTCGAGTGTTCCAGATTCTGTGGGTTTTCTGATGATGGGACACCACAGAGCCTGCGCTGGTGGAAAAAACCCATGAGAACAGCCCCATGTTTTTGAGGCTTCTGGCTGCAAATATCTGTGACAAAACAGAGCAGGCCTATAATTACTACCTGGGGAAGCTGGAGAACAAAACCAATATATTCACAAAATCCAAAATAACTTGTGGTTTAGTTCCCTGTCTCCCCTCAAACAAGTTGAAAGTAATCTCATGAGTCTGGGGCAGCACCTTTGTGTACTTTTCTGAGAAAGTGTCAGGGAGCGAGTTTTTCTCCTTTTAGAGACAAATCCATTGTTCATCTCTTGTTTTAATGTAGCATTTGCTCAGCATACTGTAAAAAAGCTGGCTGGGGAGCTTGGCAATATTCCAGTGGCACTTGGAATATTTATCTCTTCATCACACTGTCCCTACCTGTGTCTCACATCAGCCAAATGCAGAAGTTAGCACAGTTCCTGGTGTAACCCACAAGTCCATAAGTGTTTTCCTAGGTGTGAGGTAGCACATAATAATGCATTTTTTAGCACAGCTATTGTCTGAAATAAACATTAATTCACAACACCCCCGTGGCCCCTGCTGCAGGGGCTGTGTGGGGATGCAGCAGATTTCTCTGGGGGTGTGATGCACCTGATTGCTGTGGAAAATTGCTTATTTTGCATAGGTAGATCAACCAGAAACCAAAAACTCCAGCTCTGAAGCCTGCATGTGGGGCTACATGGAATGGAAAGGAACCAGCCCCAGTCCCTGGGCAAGCTCTGGCTTCTGCAGGGAGTCCTCCTCTGACAGAGGGAAGTGCTGCTCCCTCCCTTTGCACAGTAACAGGACACTCGTGCTGATCACAAACTGGGATCTAATTATTATTATTAGCCAGTGGTGGGGCAGGGTGGGAAGAAGAGGATGACAAAGAACTGAAAAGGAGAAGGCTTTAGTGAGGTTTTACCCACCTCAGTCCCCTTCTCCATCCAGTTCCTGAAATAACACAGAGCAGGGGGCAGGTCTTGCGTTCGCATTTAAATAATCCCAGTGCAAATAATCTCTTTGCTTTCAAATAATCCCTCTGCTTTCAAATAATCCCAGAGGGGATGCAAAAGGGAAAGAGTCAGTGCAGAGCCACGGGGAGCTCTTTCCTCAGCTGTGCTGGAGCTGAGCACGGGCCAGCTCAGTGCATCTCAGCTGGCACACAGGGGCCGTTTGTCTCAGGCTCTTCTCCATCCAGATGTATGATCCAGAGAGAAGGAAAAAGGAGTTGAGGTTTAAACTCTTATCACTAAAGTGAGACTCCCTCTACATTAAAAAACTATCCAGACATTGTAACAGGAATGGGTTCAGTTCTTATGTCATAAATTTGTGTGTGTAGAAAAAAGACTTATTGGGGAATTTAGCAGTATTTTTCGTTGAACTGGCAGTTGCTAACCATTACACCAGTATTTATTTGATTCTTAAAGAGCACAAAAGCATGGACTACAAATAAAGAAGATGGAGTAATAGCTTTTGACTGGACCACTAGCTTTAAACTTGAAATGAAGTGTCCAGTTTTGAGTTACTGTGTCCAAATGCCATTTGTACAGTTTGAAAAGTGGGGGCATTTTTCCAGCTTGTCACTGTTAGCTGTAGTTCATTCCAGTGAATGATATCACTGAAGGAGCAGTTGTTCTGCTATAAGTACTTCACTCATGACTGGAATGTATTAAATGTATTAATCTGTGCCTGAGAGTGTAATTTAGGGAAGCCCTACATTTGACACATTCTTGTACATCCTTATTTTATTGCCTTATCCTGCAGGTAACAATGTCTCAAAAGCAAAGGGATGGGATGAAGTTAAAATTACATGTCACCAAATATTATATGCACTTTTTGCTGCTCATTTCACTGTCAGAATTACGGATTTTCAACAACATTAGTTTAAATATGTTTATGACTTGATTTACACCTCTGATGTCAAAATAAAATGCTAGGCAGGAACCCAAGGTTTCTAATGAGCTGGGAGGTGAGATGAAGCCATGAGGGGAATGTCCCCAGCCTCAGAGCTCCATCTTTCATGACAAAACTCTGTCGCAGCCGGCGCCTGGGCCAAGCAAAGATAAAACGCGAGGGTTGAGTTATCCTGGAGAGTATTTGTCAAACCTGCTTTAAGCCAGTGGAATAAAAATGTATTTTTGTGGCAAGGTTAGGCTTTATGTCAACTAAGTGAACCCGTAAAGCATTTATAGCCACCTCGTGACTATTGCCTGCCATAAATTTGAAACGCTCTTAATCCATAGGTGCGTAATTTCGAGGCACTCGAGGCACTCTCACCACCTTCCATGTAATTATCTCCCATATTGCTGGGGAAATTAGGGACGGGCACGGTTAGTGGTAACAAACAGCATTTTCTGAAGGGTGCTGTCCACCTGTGAAGAGGAGCACATGGCTGGCTGCCCAAACCAGGTGTGGTGGGGAGCCCTGGCTGCTGCAGGTGCCTCTGCTGTGGTGAGCAGCCCTGGGTCTGAGGAAATCAAAGCAGTTGGAGTGGCTGGATTGAAAGTACAGCCCTGGTGACTGTGCTGCAAAACCAGCTCACCTCCCTGTCCTTCGCGGGGCATGCAGAGCATTTAACAACCGGTGCATCCCCGACTTATTCTCGGCCAGAATTTCCCCAGAAGAGCTGAACCCCTCAGCCCCAAACACCCTGGGCTGCTCCCTTGAGTTGTCACCTGTTGCATGAACATATTACAAGTTTCCCTGCATTCNCACCCACGTGTTCCCTTGTGCACATTCCAAAATAACCATCCCAGGCTGCCCCCTGGGCAGGAAAAGCCTTTGGTGCTGAGGTGCTCCGGCTCCACACGGTCAGCTGGCAGCGGTGGGGATGATGGAGGAGATGGGACCAGTGCCTGAACTCCGACCTTATCGATCCAGCCTCCCCCTCCCAGCCGAGTGGCTGCAGCCCAGGCAGCTGGAAAGGAATTTAAAGGGCGCTCGTCCTCCCCGCGCGGCCCTCCTGTCATTAATAACGTTTTCACCCGTGACAGTGATAAACACGCGGTACTTGAGGGGAGTTTATTAAGGTCAGTCCATAAATAAAAATTAAAATTTTAAAAAATGGGTTTACACAGATGAACAGATGGATGAATAAAGTGATTGGTAAAACAATAAATATGAAAATAGACAGATGGATGAAGTATCTGGCGATGATTCTCTAAAAGCCCAATGCCTCAAACACTGGCAATGTTGTACCAGACCCTTCTCTCCTCTCTGATAAAAAACAGATTTAATGAAGCTGCTGCAGAACTTATACATTTCAGGGATCTATGGCCTGACTAATATTTTGTCATTTAATGCCTATTCTCCAGCCTGATAAAAAGGATTGCAGCCATTTCTCTATGTCAGGTGTATAACTGAGTGCTACTAAAACTTAAATGTCTCATCTGTCCTTGGATCTAAATACAGATGGCCTTAAACCTCCAAGTTTTTCTTAATGCAGGATGGTATACAATACCCTGCCTGACTTCTTTTATCATTCTCAAATAGACAGAGATCTGTATCTCGGTGGAATTTAGGCTACCAGGAAGCAAATATTCTTCTTCACTTCCAAACTCTGAATATAATTTAGAGAAATAAAGCCAAAAAGCCCAATAGCACTTCAGCTGAGGAATTCTGGCAGATCTTTATGCTTTATAAAATCCAAAATTTCCTTGGGAAGCACTTAATGCCTGGCTATCATGCCAGTTAAATTATAAATTTTATCCTTAGCTGAGCAATATTTAAAAGTGATGAGGAACTGGCAGAGGAGAAAAGTTCATTGCAATTTCCTGTAATCTTTGTTTCTGTGCTGGCTCTGCAGGCGGCTGAGCTGGAGCGGGAGGAGGCATCATTTGGGGAAACCTGTGCAATTCTTAAGGCTAAACACTTGACTTGGACTCAAGGCTTTGAATTTGCAACATCTAAAAGAACCTTAATTGTTGCCCCTGATTAAATATTCCA
>VXAX01004350.1:75606-87797 GCA_013399835.1 Leptocoma aspasia
GTCACAGGATGCAGGAGGAGGAAACAGAGCCATGCTCCTGCCACTGGGAAACTGAGTGCAGAGCACTGCCAAAGGTTTCCCACCAGCACACCCTGGCACAGCCCAGTTCATCTCCCTCAGGAGAAAACCTGAACTCCTCAGCGCTCCTGGCTCAGCCTCTAATGAGCACCCTGAGTTTTACCTGGGAAACGTGAAAAATTACAAAGGAAGGTCAGAGATTAGGTAAAAGAGTTGAGTTAAGGCAGTGTGCAACCACAGGCAGTAGGGAAAGATTTATTCTGCTGGATTTATATCAGCTCTTTAGGCCAGATTCCAGGTCTTGCAGCTACAATTCACGGTGGCAAACACTGCAGCTGGGCTCTTCATTTGAGCCTGCATGGGAGCTTTATCACCCTGGTCCAGTCAGAGGCTGCTCCTTATTTGCCAGTCAAGGCAATAGTGATTAAATGGCATTTCCCAGTGTGCAGGTTGGAGTGTTATTAGCTCTTATCTCTAATTGCCCTCATTTTGAAAGTGTTCCGAGCAGATGGCTCCGAGAGAATACGAGTGAAAAGAGAGGCTTTCGTACCTGTGGCAAACAAAAAAAGTAATGCTGGGCTTCCAGCTTGAGCTCGTGGGGTTAAATATGGGGAAAACAGGCCAAATCCTACTCTGGCTCCCTTTAGGAAGGGGAATGGAGGACATCAGGGACACCAGGACTGCCCTGGGGTGGGATTGGTTCCTACTCGTTAATGTCTGTTTGTTTCTCCAGAGTGACCCATCCCCAAACTCCTCTGGCCTGCCTGGTGGAATCATGTTGGGAAAATGAGCATTTCCCTGAGCCTTGGCCTGGGACTGGGCCCCACGAGGCAGCTCTGGGGAGTCAGGGGGGCTCCTTGTGGCGGGTGTAACACAACAGATCCCCCACACCCCTCCTGCCTCCCTGGAACTCCATCCCACCCCCAGGATTTATGCACCAGCACTGCACAGGAAGGATTTGATCCACTCCAGTGTGCCTCAGGTGCACAGTAGTTACCTGCACTGAATCATTGCCTTTCAAATAATCAAGCTCAGTCCCTAGATTACAAGATCTGGGCGCATAAACCCTTAGCACAAAAATTTTCTCTTATTTTGCTAACTGCTTAAACATAAAACTGTAACAGAAAGAAATTGTCCCTGTGACTCATATTTTTCATCATTTGGTCATTAAATAGTGATGGATATAAACCTATAAAGTATCTAAACTGAACCTTTTAACAATCCATGAGCAATACTATCATTTCTTTAATAGAACTCGCTGACCGTGCCTTTCTCAGATGCCATTTGTCATTTTCAGCGTGCAATAATCAATAACTTGGCTTTGAAATAAATAATATAAGAGTCACAATATATTATCTTTCAGGCTGGCCTTATACTAACCATAAAACAAGACTAGGAGAGATGAAAACTTTAGGAAAATGCCAAAAATGAAATACCTGAGAGTGGGAGCTAAATTAACAAGGAGCTTTAAATAGTTTCCCTTCCAAATTCATTTGTGCTTACCTTCCTTTTAAGACACTATACCTACTTTTAAAATAAAAAAGAATTTGGGATCATCTGATTTCAGGTTTGGGACAAATGCCATCTTGCTGTGAGGCTGGTGCCACATTTGTCTCCCAGCACTGGGTCAGTAAGGCGTGTGAGCACCAGAAACTGTTATTCAGTGCAGCAATTAAACACGTGCTAAGTTTTAAACCTATGATTGTTGCATTAAAATCAATAAGGCCCAAGAGCGCGCCTAAACCAAACGTGTCTCTGAAAACCCAGCTGGAGTTTAGAAAAGCAGCTCCACGCTGAGGTGGCTGAATGCTGCTGAAGTTTTGGGGACTTTCCTCAGGTCCCTCAGTGAGGGCAGGAGGTGACATGGGTGTGCTGGCAGTGCTGGGTGTGGTGGCACGTGCCAGCTGTCCTTGCAGGACCTGTGCTGTCACCTGAGGAAAGCCCTGTGCCTGCTGCGTGCTGAACTCCAGTTCATGAATGCTTTGGACAGAGTCTGCTGGAAAACCTAGGCACCAACATAAACATAAATTCCATCTGCTTCCTCTGCCACCTTAGAAATCCCCTCAAAGGAGAAGAAAGGACAGGCTGGAGAACTGTAGGACAGGGTACACTTAGGATGCAAGAGTAAGCTTAGCTCTAGATTTCCTCCTTTGACCAAGTCTTGCTCAAATCTTCAGTTGTCCCACATAGTTATTTTCCCTGGTTGAATTTGATCCATGGCCAAAAATCCTTCCAGAGCTCCTGCTCAGCCTGGGCTGGTGTCTGGTCATTTCTACCCAAAAGCAAGTTTCAGTGAGAGGGGGGAAGAAGCCAGACCTTGTTCAGGTTCAGGGGAGCAGTGCTGAGAGCAGAAAATTCCCTAAGAGAGTGGAAGCTCAGAAAAGAGTTTGCATCAAAGTAAAATTTCCTGGTTCAAACCTTTGTCACAGCTGAAACACAGCAGCACTTGCTCACAGTACCCTGCCCGTGTCCTTCACTCAGGAAGGGAGCACTGTGCCTTGGAGGTGACAAAGAGGGACATTTGTACAGCCCTGGGCTTCCTCCTGCCCACCCTGAGGTGTGCAGGGAAGGGCTGGGCAGCCAGGGCCACTGTGGTCCTGGTCTTGCTCCTTAGGGCTGGATATTTTCTGATTAGAGAGGGGCACTGTCTCCTGCCTGGAAAAATGGTTTTTAAGTGCTGCTCCAGGACTCCCTGCTGAGCTTCTCGAAGGTTTGCTGAGTCTGAAAGAGCAGGGGGAAAGGGGAAGGCTTTGTGTCAGTAAATTCTGATGGTTCAGCTCTGAGGCAATGTTTTCTCGGCCACCAGTGTAACAGCTTTGGCTGTTCTTTCCAACTGGAAGTACTTTTTTGGAAGATCTCCCAGGCCACAGTGATGCCCTCACTGACAGAATCCAGCAGATTCCCAAGAGATCATCCCCCCTCATCCCTGGGTGCTGTTTAATCACTGAGATTTAGCTACAAACAACAGAGCTTCCTGTCCTCAGGTCTGAGCAGCCCTTGTCACTCCTGTGGTTTGAACTAATGGTAACAATTAAAACCTGATGCTAAAGCTCTTCCATGCCCTGCCGCAGGTGGAATCGATACAGCCCCAGCTCTCCCCACCCCACGAGCCACTTCATCTCCACCACCTCTTGGAAGTCACTCAATCACCCCTCCTCACCTGCCCCACGCCAGCTCTGCAGGGAAGAAATGGCTGGAATAACAGAGGTTCAGGGTCTCACACCACAGAGCCCCAGCCTTGGCTCTTCAGCAACTCCATAAACACAAATAATTAATTTTACATTGTCTTTTCTAGGAGCAGGAAAGAGGGAGTTTGAAGGAAGTGATTTGATTAAATTTTCTCCTCTACTTTTGAGCAGAATTGAAGACTACAATTAGGGAGATGAACTGAGACAGGACAGACAAGAAGGACTCTGTAAGATCTCTGAGGTTTGTAGAGCATTTATTATAAGTAACACCAGCACGTGAATCTAAAAATAGTGTCTCTGATGCTGTGTGTATATGACTGATATTAAAAATGACTGATTTGAAAGAAAGTGCTTCACCTCTGCTGCCAACCAGAAAGGTAGCTCTCTAGTATTCTCATACTTAAATGCTGCCAGTATTTCATGTTAGGATAGTCATAAAGTTAAAGGTTAATAGGCTGTACAAATGACAGAGTTTAAAGGGAAAAATGAAGATGGGAAGATTTCTAGCACTTAGGGAACATTTTAAAAATGAAACTTCTCTGCCTAATGTAATTTTCCCTATATTCTTTCTCATGCTGTTGATCATTATTGAAAATATTTCTATTTGCATAAGTGATTTCTCCTTCAGTGCCCACCTCCGTTTGCTTTTTGGATCGTCATTACTTCCCACGGTACGTGAGCCATAATCCTGCTGCCTGCCCCAGGAGTCTGCTGCTGTGAGAAGGGTGAAATTAAAGCCACAGCCTCGCAGGGAGGATGGGGAGGGAGACCCAGAGCATGAGGAAGGCTTTTATTTAATTGCAAGTCATTAGAACTGGCAGATTGAGGAGCAAGGCAAAGCACATGCGTTGCTGGAAATGGGATTTGGTTGTGGGGTTTCGGAGCAGCTCAGCAGATGTGGTGAGTGGCAAAAGGGTGGTGCTGGGTCAGCCTTGATGGGTGGGGTGCACTGTGTTCCCTGACCCTGGAGCTGGAGGTGGGAGTCTAACAGTGAGATTAATGTGACTGAGGTAAAGACTTCACACAGAGTCTGCCAGCTGTCACATCTGCTTCTGCTCTGAGGGGAAAAATTCTCCCTTGTTGTCTCTGTTGGCCTTCCAGAGCAACTGGGAAAAGTTGTGCTGGAAAAGGGGTGAAATGTGGCTCTTTAAAATGTACTTTTCATTACCCCAGTGCTCTTCCCTCTGACCAGACCGCAGGAGGATTCAGGGTGGGGGGCTCTGCTCAAGGTGGTTCTTTCTCTTGTCCCAAGTGCTGCATTACACACACCCCAGGGCTCAGCTACAACCTGCTGTGGGCAACAAGTGGGAGCACCTTCCAGACAGAATTTATTCTTACTGCTTTTGTCATTCTTACTGCTTTCTTTACTTCTGTAGGTATCTGACAGTCCTCTCCAGGTATTGCTGAAGTCTGGCTGTGCAGAGGCTGGGAGGCAAATAAAAAATCTGATCTCTGCCTGGCTTTGACACCCTGTGCCTCCACAAGTACCTCTGGCTAAGGCTTTTCTTCCTCTGCTTTTCAGCAAGTTTCTACTTTTCTGGAGCATGTTCTGGGTCTGAGAGATGCTGAAGAAGTCAGATATTCCTGATTTATTGTAGTCTGAGCAACAAATAGGTCTGGAATAAAAATGATTGCTGAGCAAAGCCTCCTCCCCTCTGCAGCTGAAACGGAGAAAGGACCATGCCTTGGTGTTCCCTCTGGTCAGGAATTTTATGGCTTTGCCACAGGGCCTGACCTTTGATTCTGCACAGAAAGTTCCTGAAGTTGAAGGAGATGATCCATGCAGAGCTGCCCTGAAAGCCAGGACATCAAGCTTCACATTCTTGGTGCACAGATCAAGGGAAAACCCAGGGAGTGCCTATCCCTAAGGATAACTGCTGCTCTTGGCATCCTGCAGAAGGTACTCAAGGCTGCAGTGGGGCCATTTCATGCTATTAAAAAAAAAAAAAAAAAAACAAAAAAAAAAAAAAAAAAAAAAAAAAAAACAAACAAAAAAAAACCCAAAAAAATGCACAGCACATTCTCATTAATTTCTATGGAATTTCCAGGAATATTGTATGGCATTTTCCTCCTTCTTTCCTCTCTTGATTTCCAGTGCTCCAGCCCTCAGTTAGTTGCTGCTATGCTACATATCTTCCAAAATTGTAATATTAATATAGCAGAACATGACAGCATTGAAACTCCTGTTTAAAGAGGTGCAAGGGTTGTATTTCTTTTGCATGTGACACTGCATAGAACGCGATTAAAACATTTTAAAATGAAAGCAGAGGCAAACCCACCACACCCTACCAGGTAAACCCAACATAACCTATGCCCTTGTCCCTTCCTACAGGGACTAAAATGCTGAATAAAGGAAATAAAAATAGTAAAATGCTTGCAGTGCAAATGGTTTTTTCAGGAGTCTCTTTTACCATTGCTTGGATTAAAATCTTTTGCACCAGTAATTAATTTGTAGTGTTTTCCTTGTCTGAAACTTTCAGTCATGTGCTGCCTTTGGGATTGTTTGCAGTTCCTCTTTCCACCTCAGGACTTGTTCTGTGATAAACTGCTTGGATCCAAATAAGAACACTGAAAAAAAGAGGGTTTTTTTTTTCCATGCTGAGCCTTTTTCTCTGAAGCAGCTTTGCCTCAGAGACCCCCACACTGCTGGGCTGGCTGGTGGATCCCTTCATCCCTCTGCCACAGCAGGTACTTGTGGAGGCATGGAATTGCTCGTGGTGGAGCCTGTGGAATTGTTTGTATGAAGAAGTGCTCACCTAAAAGCAAAGGGTCCTTTCTATTTGGTCCTTTGTAATTTCTGGTTCTTCATACATTTTTACAGACAGGTGGAATGGTTATAATGTTCCAAAATAAAAGACAGTTTTCCTTTGAAAAAGGGGCCATGCCTAAAAGTTGAGAGTGGAAAAGGCTGCCTGTAACCTTTTATTGGCTTCATTCTCTCTAATATATCTCCCTTGTATGCCAAGAAAAGTATAAACAAATGGCAGGGTATTGGTTTTTCACTAACAGGGTTTAAAACAAGGGTATAAAAAGCATATCCTATCTGACGCTATTTATGAAACAATTAATATTATCAATGCCTTTTCCATCTCCTCCAAGTTACACATACTGCATAAACTTTGATATATCCCTGAGAAGTACAAAAAATACCAGCTGAGGAATAAGCAGGGCAATGCACCAACACTGTTGGAAAGGAAAACAATTCTCATGTCTTATGAAATTCTTTAATATTAAAATAACCCGAGATGTAATTCCCTTGAATTTGTCCGAGAAGGCTTGGGGAGCAGTAGACAGAGGATCCTGGATTTAACTTGTAATTTCAGGGTTTAGATACAGTTAATTATTTGGTCCTTTGGAGCTTTTACAATAGCAGCAAACCTCTAATTCTTCTCTTTTTTTTTTTTTTTTCCCGAATACAGCCATTAGGTCCCTTCTTTCTCTCACAACCCCATGAGCACACAGGAGCTCTGGCCCTTCATCCTGCTCGGAGCAGCGCTACCCCGGGATGTCCGGAGGATGGGATCCGCCGCTCCCGATCCTGCGGGAGCCGCTCCCGGCGCTGCCCGTGGTGCTGAAGCGCGGCCGCACCTCCTGAACGAGCTGGGGAGCATCCAGCGATCCATCCACCCACCCACTGCTGGATTTGTATTTATTAGCATCAGCATAATAATACCAGAAATCAATCTCCGCAGGTTCAGGTGGGAATCTGTTCCCAGACAAAAAGCAGAGATGTTTTGGTGGGCAATATCGCGCAGAGCCCAAGTTTCCCAGCTGGAGATTCCCGTGGGCAGCTTTGCATTCCTGTTTTAATCGCCTCCCCCACCCTCCTTTGTCACCTGAAAATATCAGCGCTGCTTATCAATAGCCCTGTGTGTGTCACCCTGCTGCCAAGCATTCCGATCAATATATTATCATTTCAGAGCCTGATTGTGAAGGTGAAGGGCATCTTCAAGGACATCTGGAGATCCTGATCAGGGCTCTGCACTCTCTGGTCAGTTTCAGTGCTTTACAAGCATCGTGGCTGGAGCAGAATCAAATCAGGATCTCCGACTGGAGAGACAGAGATCCTGTCCCTCGGAGCAGCCCTGGCTGCCAAAAAACAAACAAACAAACAAACAAACAAAAAGCAGATGTGTCATTCACACCTTGGCCCTCGAGTTTTTTTGCATTTCCTCTGTTCTTCACCCCTCAAGCACAGCAATACATAACAAACCTCTCATGGCAGCGTGGCGTGCACTGTACAGGATTTTCCTGACTGGAATATTTAAGGTAACACGTGATCTGGGTGGGTTTTGTTATGTGGTGAGAGTTTTTCTTCATTGCACAAATAATTTAGATGTCACACTCTGGGAATAACAGCACATGGCAAGGATACACATCAGGCTGCTGAGGAGAAACAGCTAATGTTTATTTCTATGTTGAATTTGTTGTTTTGACAATTGTATTGCTCTGTAGATACCCAACATTATTTAGATACCCAGATGGAAATCCTCCACTTTTTGTTATACGTAATATTTTATTGTTTGCCTTATCTGCCACCTTGAACAAGATGTTTAACTGCACGCAGTCCTTTTTAATCATTTTGGTGGGTTTTTTTCCGATATTATTATTTGCAGATCCTTAATGACAAGCCAAAAATCTGCTAATGTAAAGTGATGTGAAAAAGTCACCCTTGGTTGTGTTTTGTCAGTGCTTCATGGCTGCTTTTCATATCTTCATATGAGGAAGGAGTTCCAAGCCACCACTCTGAACTGGTTGGACCCCTGTGCCTTAATTCCAAAGGGAATCTTCTCTTGTCAAAAAAAAATGTAACTATGATGGCTGTGATGGTGATGAAGCTGAAAGTCAGAAGTTTTGCACGACCTGCATTTACTCCTTCTGCTGCTCTCCACCAGCATTGCTTCCATCAGGTTTATTACTGATGAGTTTCTGATTTGTATTGCTAATGTTTAGCCAAAATGAATTAAAAATATTTTCTGTATAATGCTTGCTTTTCTAATAATCTCCAATTTTTCAATGGTATAATAAAAAAAGCAGCAATGTAAAAAGAAAAAAAACACCACCAACAAAGAAAAACTTCAATGTAAAGCTGTGGCTCAAAGTAGGATGATTTGAAATTTGTGCAGTCTTTTCTTGGTCTCTGATACTTTGTTTTTATAATGTGAAGTTGTGTACTTACATTGAAATATTTAGAAATAAGCAACTTTGTAGTCTAGGATAAAGTTTTCCCTGGAATTTACAGGAAGGCTGTGTAGAAAGAAGCCCAAAAAAGTTATTTTCTCTGTAGAACAGGTAGAACAGAGTCTGTGCACCATGGGAGTGACATGAGAACTTAAACTCTTTGAATATCTGAAGACAAGAAACGTTGGAGATTCCCCAGCCAAAGGAGGGAGAAGGAGCCTCCTGTGGTGTGTGCATCACTTTGGCTTCCTGGGATTCCCGAAACACTGAGCTTCCCTGAGGAGCAGCCTTCCCTGGGGAAGAGGCAGAGTCATTAATAAGTGCAAAGCACACAGAGGTTTTGACAAAGAAGCTCTTGTGGAAGCACAAAATTACCCCAACATTTGTTTATTTTGCAAAGCCATGAGCTATTTCGGGGATCTGCTGGCTCAGAACATGCTGGTTCAGGCTCTCATGCCAGCTACAGCAAACATTATTAGGGAAGTTAGGGTGATCTGAGGATCTTTCCATGAAATTCAAAGCACAGCTCGTGTTGAGTAGGTACATCCAGCATAACTCTTCTGCAATTGCCAAGGATCTGTGATACGAACATGAGAGGCTTTACAAGCAGCTGATTTTTGAGTCAATGGGCTGTAACACTTTTGGAATCAATGATTATTTAAGAACTCCTAAAACTGCACATTATCCAGCTGCCCTGCACACAACCGTGGGATCTGCTGTGCTCTCTGTCAGCTCTCTGCAAATGGACAGTTTGCATCTGAGATCTGAAGGCTGAGTGTGGGTCAGGACACCTCTTTTCTGGCCACAGTCACCATAGAGCTCTGCAGCAATTTTCTATTTCAGTAGCAGCTGGAAATACTCAGCACTTTTTAGGTGTGGTGACAGGATTCTTTTGTGGATTTAATAAATTACCCATTTATGGCCACATCTGCTTATTTCTGATTTCACCAGTCCTGATGTTTACATTGTCCTGGTTTTGATTTTTGGGTGTTTTTATTTTTTTACATGATACTTCAGAGTTTACAACCAGCTATAAAAGCACTGGTCCTCAGATATAAAGCTGCAAAGCCACCATCTATTCATTTTTCTTAGGGTGTCTCTGTCCTGACAGATTTTGAAAGATGAGCTGAAGTTTATGTTTGGATAAGATGTTAAAGAACAGCACATGCTCTGCCTTCAAATCCTCCAGTGATACTTCTCACAAAGGATTTCCTCCAGTGTATTTAGCTGACCTCCATTCGGTGAGTTTGCTTGTGGAAGTGATAAATTGTGCACACATGACTAATACCAGGGTGATGAAACCTTCTAGAAATTATTCTGGTGGGCAAGACAAAGTGACAAAAGCAAAGGATAGGTTGAATGAGTTTGTGATGAGATCAGAGCATCTTACCACCTTCTATAGAGTCCGAGTATAGTGCCCTGTGAGACAAAAGCTGCGCTCAGATCACCCCATCAGCTCTGTCCCTGTGGATTTACTCCAAATTACGTGAAATTTGCAGCAGCACTTGTTTCACAAAAACATCACAACCTAGAAATTTCTCCCCTTTTCTGATAAAAATGCTGTCTCTGTGAGTCAGACACAGGACCGTGATGAGCCTCAGAAATAAAAGTCTCATAAATTGAACAACCTGCTTTCTTGAAGCACTAGGAGATTCTAATGTTTGTCAGGGAAGACTCTCAGCTTGCCAGGAAGTCACTGGAAAACAGAGACTAACAAAGCCTTCCATTTAAAGGTACAAAAATGCCATTGTAAGGCATAATAAGGGAACAACTTTAACTGTTCCAAAATACCTCTCAACCCACACACATCTCATACACCCTGATCCACTCAGCCTGGGGAAACCTGAGACAGGCTTCCAAGCATTTCCAGTCTTGAATAAAACATCCTTATCAAATACATCCCACAAGAGACATTCCTTTTGATGAGGATGTAGCATCCCTTTTCTGGGTAACCTCTGTTTGTTTCCAGCCATGCATTTCAGAAGGAGCACTTGAAAGACTGACAGAGAAATGCCGTGTTTCTGAAGAACTCAGATTTTTAAAAGGCTCTGATAATATGAAAGGATTTGCAATAGGAAGGGGAGAGCCATTGAGAACAGCTCAGACTCTACAGCAGTTAATCTCTGGCATTCACAAAATTGTGTTTATATGCCTGGACAGCATGACAGGAGCTCTAAAATTTGATGGTGGAAGGATTCATTTTGATTGCCTGGGAAAGGAGTGTTTCTGCGTGGGGCAAGCTGTTAAATGTCTTCTCATCCTCTCTTCCTTCTCCCTCTGGACATCCAAACTCTGATGCAAGGAGGTGCCTCAGCATTCTCCTGTGGGGGTATGTTTAATGTTAGCCATGGAATCAAGCAGTGCCTGGGTGGAATTCTGCTTCCCTACTACATCTGGAAGCCCAGATGTGCAAACTTCTTCAGGAGAGCTCCCACTTGGACAAATAAAGGAACAAGGAAACTCAGCACTGCCCTTTCCTCAGGATGCAAAAGAGAAAACCCAAGGTGACTCAAAGTTTGTCACCTGTGGTTATAGTGGGGACACTCAGGGGTGGCAGATAAAGATGGGGCAAGACTCAGGGTGAAATCCAGGCTGGTGTGGGTAATTCCTGCCAGGGACACTGGGCTGCTGGGCTCTGCACATCCTCGTCAGCAGGCTGCAAGCCAGGGCTTTTTGGAGCTCCTAGCAGTGGGGCACCACAGAATCACAGCACACAGGTTCATGCTCCAGCCTAGCAAGAGTGTAGCTCTTTAGAAAAATAATGAAAAAGAAGAGGCAGTGCTGAGACAGGATAAATAAGGAGATAAATCACTTTGCAATACAATACAGCCAAAACCCGAAAATAAACAATTACTTTAAATCATATCAAGCACCTATCACAAACATCACATTTATACAATTGATCCATGTGTAAATTAGCCAATTAATTCTGAATTGCAACACTAATGAAATAATAATTATCTGTTTACAATGGAATGGTACGAGTGAAAGTCTAGAAACAGAAATAAAGACTGCAGCAAAATCCACTCAGCTCCATCACCAGTGGGCAAGGGGGGAATGGTCAATACCAGTCTTTAACATCCAGATATTGCTGGGGAGGGGGAATAAATAAAATACATAAATAAGCGAGAAATCTATGGACCTTAAATAACAGAGACAGAGAAATGCTCTTTTAGAACACTGCAGGGTTTTGTTTGTTTGTTTGTTTTGTAGTAAAGAATTGCAAAGTGGGAGTTTCTTTTAACATTTCCAGAGGCTGGTTTGATTTTTTGTCCTTGCTTGGCTTTCTACCGTGAGTTGTTTGCCCTGAGGGACTCCAGAGGGATTAGGACCTCATAATTACCAAAGCAGTGAAAGATGGATGGAAAAGGGTGGGAGTTTCAGTACAGAATTATTTTGGTGACTCATATCTAAATAAAATCTTCACTGAGATGGAGAAATGCACTGGAGTCTTCCATAAGAACTTTTCACCCCTGGCTTTTCATGTAAGAGCTGCAAACATTTAGCACAGAGCTTTAGCCCAGGGCTCAGGAGCCCAGGAGGCTGAGTTAGGTGGCTACTGGCTGTTTTCTGAATAGAAACTATTTTCTGTCTGTCTGGGATTTTTTCCTCTGTACATTTTACCCCAGAGTTGAGGGATATTCCCAGAGAAACAGCGTTTCTTCGAAAAATTCCTGATGACCTTTCCTTTGCCAGGTGCTTCAAGTTGTTAACAAGAGCAGGAACAAGAAAACAGTTGTTAATAACAGAATATTTCTGCAAACTATTAATTGCTGAGACCCCATCCCCAAGATGTGTGGAAGG